>JAWHQI010002258.1:0-40845 GCA_033032865.1 Dactylorhiza incarnata | reverse complement strand
CCCCCCCCCCCCCCCCCCCCCCCCCCCCCCCCCCCCCCCCCCCCCCCCCCCCCCCCCCCCCCCCCCCCCCCCCCCCCCCCCCACCCCCCCCCCCCCCCCCCCCCCCCCCCCCCCCCCCCCCCCCCCACAAAAAATGTCCCCCCACGCCGAATGCCCCCTCACGCCGAATGCCCCCAGGGACGAAGTCCCGTGCCTGTCACTTGTATATATATGTATATATATTGTATATATGTATATATATATGTATATATATGTAGTCCATATATATATATATGTATATATATTGTATATATGTCGATATATTTATATATATGTATATATATTATATATATACATATATATATGTATATATATGTATGTCCATATATATATATATATATATATATATATTGTATATATGTCGATATATTTATATATATATATTGTATATATGTATATATATATGTAATATATCTGTATATATATGTATATATATATGCATATATATGTATATATATATGTATGTCTATATATAGGTATGTCTATATATGTATATGTATATGTATATATGAATATGTATATGTATATATATATATATGTATAGTATATGATAGGGGCTCGTATTATAGGCTCTTATTTATAAGAAACCCGGACCCGTCATTTTTCACCACCAACACGCAAGCACGCGCGAAGCACGCGTCGCGCCCCGCCACGACCGAACCCCGCTAGGAAGGTGCGGTTAGCCCACACACCCGCTAGTGGGGTTGCGAACAACCGCACCCCCCATAGTGGGGGGTGCGGCCAAACCGCACCCCATGTGGGGTGCGGCCAAGCCGCACCCCCTTGGTGTGCGACCAAGCCGCACCCCATGTGGGGTGCGGCCAAGCCGCACCCCCTTGGCGTGCGGCCACGCCGCACCCCCCTTTGGGGTGCGGCTTGGCCGCACCACCCCTTAGGGTGTGGCCAAGCCGCACCCCCCTTTTTGGGGTGCGGCCAAACCACACCCCATGGGGGGTGCGGCTGGGAGGAATCGCCTCCCTCCCACGGGCACGGCCGCGCCGCGCCCGCATTGACGGGCGGTCGAACCGCCCTCCCCGTAGCAAGGTTGGGGTGAGTCCTCCCTCTTCCGGCTCGCCGCCCGCTTTTCGAGCTCCGGACTCCGTTCGGAGCACTTCCGTGTTCGTCGCGCGCTCAGAACGCTTATGAGCGCGCTCAGCTCACTTTTTGTCTTTCTGACTTCTCACATTTTGTCTTTCTGGCATGCTCATTTTTTGTCTTTCCAGTTTCTCAGATTTCAGGAACAACCTGTCGCCTTTTTCGCCTCCAGCAAAACTGCCCAAACTGCCCGAACTGGCCCGAAGGGCAAGCTGGTCATTATGAAAAATGGCGATCTGTGTGCCCCGAACCAGAAAATATGATTCGTCCGCCAGATATTTATGGAAGTTACGGCGGCGAAATTACCGGACTGCCCCCCGGCCAAAGCTATAAAAGGAGCCCCGGGGCTTCATTTGAGAGGACCTTGCCTTCAGTACCCGGGAGAGCTCCTTGCAGACTTTTGCGGAATTCTCCTTCGGCGCTTGAAGATCTCCTTCGCGGACTTGAAGATTTCTTTCGTCCCGAAAGACGACACAACTTCTCACTTTTGTTCTCGGAGCTTTCTCACTTTCGTTCCCCACCTTTCTCAGAAGGAGAAAGGACTTAGTTTTTCTAGAGGTGGTATGTCGCCTTCGGAATTCTCTCTCTCTCTCTTTCTCTCTATTATTGTAACGAGCAGCGGCCTGTCGCGCTCGACTTCTAAGTCTCTAATTGTAACCCCCCTGAAGATAGTGAAAGTTTGGTCGGCACAGCTCCGGCCACGTGGTTTTTTACCCTTTCCGGGTTTTCCACGCTAAAAAGTCCAAGTGTAATCAACGAATCTCAAATTGACTGTTTGCGCGCTTGGTTCGCTCCCGAGCTAAGGTGGTTCAAATAAGTCGGTCTACCAAGAGCCCTAAGCGACCCGCAACAGTATATATATATATATTTATATGTATGCATGTATATATATGTATGTATATATATATGTATGTATATATATATGAATGTCGATATATATATGTATGTCTCTATATATGTATATATATATGTATGTATATATATATGTATATATATAAGTATATATATATATATGTATGTATATATATATATATGTGTATATATATATATGTATATATATACGAGTGAAAGTGCATGGCCCCCGTGCACCATGCGATAGTACCCCGCCCGCGGAGGCGGGCTTCGCCCGCCCCTGGCGCGTTGCTGTCAGGCAGCTTTTGGCCGCATCCAGGCTTTTATAACCTGAGTCTCGTTTGTATGATTTTTAGCTTATTTGAACATAAAAGTTGTAGATCTCATCGAGAAGAATAACCTTCATATCACTCTTTGATTTGAAGCCGTTTAAGGCACAGATTTAGGCCTCGAAAAAGGTCACGCCGAATCGGGAGCGTAGACGTCTTCAAATCAAAAAGTGATCAACATGAAAGTTATTCGTCTCGAAGAAATCTACAACTTTAATGTTAATCAATTTTTCAAATAAGATAAAAATTGAGCTCAAAATTGTAAAAAATGTGGCTCGTAAATCATAAAAATAGTCTCACACCGCCTATTTTGTTTGCTGTTTTAAATATATAAAGCAACCTGATGATTATTTGTTGAAGTGTTGTTGTTATTGGGCTTGTAGAGGACTTGTTTTGGGCTCGATTTTGAGCTGATTTCGGGTTGGTTGTGGGGGAGTGTCATATCGCACTATTTTTTTAAAAAATTTGATTGAAAATCGAGTCATATCGCACTATTTTAAGGGTTAAATCATAATTTCATGAAGTATGGTACTTTATACCTTAATATAACTCTAAACCCTACCATTATAGGTTTATGCGCTCTAGTAAAAAAGATGTAAATAATTGGACGGTTAAATTTGATTTCAATTAAATCAAATGATTGTGATTGATTTGATGATAAGTCATTACACCATTAAGGAGATATCTTTATATATATATAATAATTATAAAGTTCTTTAGCCTTCTACAGTGTCAGCCTGTCCGTCTCAGGCGTGATGAAGAGAGATGGAGAGAGGAGAGAGGGAGTGGAGAGAGAGAGACGGAGAGAGAGAGAGATAGGGAGAGAGAGAGGTAGTGCGGCAGAGAAATGGATATAGAGAGAGAGAGACGGAGAGAGAGAGACAGGGAGAGAGAGAGAGAGGTACGGGGCTCCGTTCGACGAACGGGAGACCGCGTTCGTCGAACGGGGACGCGGGAGAGAGAGACGAACGGGAGCTCGCGTTCGTCGAACGGGGGCTACTTAAAACGCAGTTCGTCGAACGCAGGGCTCCTGCAGTTCGTCGAACGCAGGGCTGCTACAGTTCGTGGAACGCAGGGCTGCTGCAGTTCGTCGAACGCAGGGCTGCTGCAGTTCGTCGAACGCAGGGCTGCTGCAGTTCGTCGAACGCAGGGCTGCTGCAGTTCGTCGAACGCAGGGCTGCTGCAGTTCGTCGAACGCAGGGCTGCTGCAGTTCGTCGAACGCAGGCCAGCTGCAGTTCGTCGAACGCAGGCCAGCTGCAGTTCGTCGAACGCAGGGCTGCTGCAGTTCGTCGAACGCAGGGCTCCTGCAGTTCGTCGAACGCACGGCTCCTGCAGTTCGTCGAACGCACGGCTCCTGCAGTTCGTCGAACGCACGGCTCCTGCAGTTCGTCGAACGCACGGCTCCTGCAGTTCGTCGAACGCATGGCTTATTTATATTTAATATATTTAAATTATTTATATTTGTAGAAAATAATACATTTCTTAAATATAATATAAATTCCGTGTTGAAATTTAAAATATCAATTGTTTCTCATGTTTCTTATACCCACAGCAGCACTCAACGACAAATATCGCATCCCATGACGATTATCGCGCTCTACAACAAATGTCGCCTCCCACGATAGTAGTTGCTCCCCACAACACGACAATGTCAAACCTGGGTTTATGGGAGTGTCACGATTTATGAGAGAGAAAGAGAGGGGGAGAGAGGGCGAGGATAGAAAGAGGCGGGATATTGTATAGTAATACGAGCATCTTCGCACGGGCTACGCCCGTGCTCGATGCTCTCCGCTTCGACAGTACCCCAGTAATGACGGTACCTCCGCCAAAGGTCGTCCCTTCTCGGATGCTCGGTCAATTGACAGTGCACATGAAGCCCCCCGTGCCCCGCGCGACAATACCCCCGCCTCGGCAGTGTCCCGACGCGACGACGCTGACGGAGGTTTGCGATCTACAAGAGCACCGTCGCGCCGGGACAGTTTGCGATCTACAGGAGCACCGTCGCGCCGGGACACTGCCGAGGCGGGGGTATTGTCGCGCGGGGCACGGGGGCTTTATGTGCACTGTCAATTGACCGAGCATCCGAGAAGGGACGACCTTTGGCGGAGGTACCGTCGTTGCTGGGGTACTGTCTAAACAGAGAGCATCGAGCACGGGCATAGCCCATGCAAATATGCTCGTGTGTGTGCGTGTGTATATACATATATATATATATATAATGTCAAATGAGACATGCGAGCAGTTTTATCGGACAACCAGCACTTGAAGCACGAAGTTTATCGTGGTTTACTTCTCATACCGTACAATTACTGCCGTTGTCGGATATCAGACGTGTGAGCTTGGGTTTATGGTTTTATTAATTTTTATTATTTTTCTATCTACATTGGTGTCTGGTGACCATAATTTTCTTATCTTCCTCTTTCTTGAGCTTATTAAACTACAACTTTTTGCTGGACAGCTATATTTTATTTAAATTTATTTCAGGAAAATATTAGAAAAATGAATAATGAAATAAAAATAAATCACAATTTACATATATTTATGTGGTTCACCCCAAAATGGATGTGTTCATAGGCAGCGATAGTCGGATCTTCACTATCAAGAACATAACCGGTTATAGTGTGTGGATGGATTCCAAAATTCAGAATAATCAATGCCCAAAGCCTAGAACGACCAGAGGTTTATATAACATTTTGTAAAATTACATTTTTTGAAAAAGAGATTTTACACGCATTTGACATACGCCTGTGTGCCTCGGACTTGTGGACCAAACCACGCGTCTTTTCATCACTGGCGGATTTATTACGGGACAAGGGGGATCAATTGACCCCCTGGATTTTAAAAAAAAAAATTAAAATCCTTAAATGCTAAACCCTAAGCCCGCAGCCCCGCACCCGCTACTCGCCTACTCTGCTACTCATCCGCTACTCGCCTACTCATCCGGCGAATCGGCTCCGCCTTCGCATCCGCTACTCGCATAATCGCGTGATCCTTTGCGGAGCCACGCAATTCGCTACTCTGTTTTCAAAGCCTACTCGCGTGATCCCCGACCACGTCTTCTTCCCTTCCGTCTGATCCGTCTTCTTCCTCTGCCCTTCAGGCTTCAGCCTGCTTTCACAGTTTCGCGAAGTTCACTCTCAGCAGTTCCGTCCTCCGCTGCCGCCTGTCGCTGCCTAGGCGATCATCAGCATGATCATCAGGTGATCAGGATGTTCTTCTTTCCGTCCGGCCAATCATGTTCTTTTATGAATGCCTAGTTGAGAACATCAAGAACGTGGATCTTCCCTGCCAAAGTATTCTTTTTCGCCAATTTTTTTTTTCATTGTTCTGAACTTTTGAGTTTTGATCATCTTCCCCTAATCCCCCCTTCATTTCATCTTTCCAATGCAGAGAAGTCAAATACCTTGCTCGAAGTCGTGGGCGTCTTTGGTGTACATCACGTTTGGGTTTGGACTTTGGAGGTTAATCTTGATTCTCGTATCTTCTCATTGGTCACCATTCTCAGTTTTTATCAATTTTTATCAATTTTTATCAATTTTTATCTTGAAGTCTTGGGCAATATTATGTTTATCAAATAATAAAATTCCTACAATTGTTTTATGAATTTTTTATCAATTCTCAGCATATCTGTTTGACTATTTGTCATGGATAAATATTTTAAAGTCTTGCGGTCGCCGAAATCAAGATCACATCTTTGTGAGAAGAATGATAGCGAGCATTTTAATAGTGATGCTAAATGAGCTGGAAAAGAAGTTAATATTGTTAATAGAGAATCAGATCCTAGATTGAGATGTCGTATTTCTGATTATCCTTTTATTGATCGCGATGATATGGATGTGAGAAGATATTATTTATTAAAAAGTTACTGTCAACCAAAAACACATGAATTTCCAAAGACAGTCACCAGAAATATTTCAAGAAAGTTTAATCTTGCTTGGTTTGAGCATTTTTCTTCATGGTTAGAATACAATATAGAAAAAGATGCCGCATTTTGCTTATTCTGTTATCTTTTTAAGCAATAAATGGGTCAACAATCAGGAGGTGATTATTTTGTTAGCGATGGTTTTAGAAATTGGAAAAAAGGATTTGCAAAGTTAAAAGAATATGTCGGTGGTCCTACTATCATTCATAATAAAGTTGTCACTATGCAAAAATCTGATGAATTCAAGGCAACACATTGATACAAGCGTTCACAAACAGACAGATCAAAATAAAGGGGATTATCATACTCGACTAACAACAACAATTAATTGTATTCGATTTTTGATTAGATAGGGATTGACACTTCGCGACAATGATGAATCTGATACTTCATTGAATCAAGGAAATTTTCTTGAATTGTTACGATTTCTTGGAGATCAGAATGAATCTATCAACAAGGTTATTCTACAAAATGCACCTAAAATACACAAACTAACATCACCTGATATCCAAATAGCTTATCACAGTCTTAACAGCGTAAAGAATTGGATATTGTTAATGTCATGAATTTAGTAAGAATATCAAAGCAACTTTTACAAAATATGAGAGATAAAGGATGTGTGAATTTACTTGAACAAGTATCTGCATTTTGTTGCAAGTATAAAATTACTTTCCCGGATATGAATAATGTTTATACTGCACACGGTCGTTCTCGAAGAAGAGTTCATGAGATGACAAATTTGCATTATTATCATGCAGAATTATTTTATACTGTGATAGATATGCAACTCCAAGAGCTCAACAACCAGTTCACAGAGACAACTACTGAATTACTTTTTTTTAAACTACTGAATTACTTATTTGCATGACATGTCTAAGTCCAAATGACTCTTTTCAGCATTTGACAAACAAAAATTGATACGTCTCGCTGAATTTTATCCATTCGAGTTTTTTCTAGAATAGATCACATTGAACTTGAAAGTCAGTTGGATACATACATTCTTGATGTTCGAAGTGATAATAATTTGAGAAATATAAGTGGAATTGATGAGCTAGCAAAAAAGTTGATTGAAAAGAGGAAAAATATTTTATATCAATTAGTTTATTTGCCAGTGAATTTAGCTTTGGTCTTACCAGTTGCAACAACAACAGTTGAAAGATCCTTTTGCAGCTATGAAAATAGTGAAGACTCGTCAGCGCAATAGAATGAGAGATTCTCTGATGAATGATTGTTTGGTTACATATATCGAAAAAGATATTTTTGACAGTATTGAGAATAAAACAATCATACAGCGCTTTCAGAACATGAAAAGTCGTCGAGGACAACTTTAGAAAGGTATTTTTTCATTTTTTTTCAATTCATTGATAGAAAATTATTTAATAATTTATGTATTTAGTTTAAGTCCTTTTTGAAATTTTTGAAGTGGAAGTGGATTTGTGCTGGGCGGTCTGTAGGTTGGAGACCGCAGAGACCGCGCGGTCTGCGTTGGTTCTCTGGTCGGTTCAGTCTCAGCGGTTTGTTTGAGGCGGTCTGATCTGGGAGACCGTTATCTGTCCGGGCGGCTTGCTCGGGTTGGTCTGGCGAGTTGTACTAAGTCAGCCAGATGTTCTTGGTCTGCCTTCTTTGGAAGAAGACCGGGCGGTCTGCTTGTTGAGGCCGCAGTGACCGGGCGGTTTGGTTGTAACCGTAAGGTTTAATAAGGGAGCTGTGAGCTATGCTGAGCTCGGGCGGTCTGCTTTGCGAGATCGCTCGCGATCTGATGAGCGGTTATTGTATCCCGGTTTGTGCAGTGACGACATCCGTCTACTCGCCTCTAAATAGGGGTGCAGGGCCCGTCATTAATAACGAGAACTGTAAGAACCCAGGTTGGCTTGATTGTGCCAGTCTCACTTTGAGGTCGTGCGGTCTGAGAATTTGTCTGACCGGTTTCTTTGTTCGCAGGTTAGCGGCTTGCAGCTCGTGGTCAGCTTGTCTCCCTTCTTCCAACTTTAAATAAACCAGTCCGGACGGACTGTGTTTAGGTGTTCGCGGTCTGTGCAGCGGACTCAGTTGATCAGGCGGTCTTAAGTGGCCAGGCGGTCTTGAGTTGCGGTCTGTCGCAGATAGCAGTTTCTCTGTTCAGAGTTCGCGGGTTCTTCTTTGATCAAGACTATGCGGTTTGGGCGATCAAGAAGTGCGAACTGCTTGTTTTCAGCAGTGGAATAAAGCAGCAAGTTGGCGGTCTGTGGTTGCGGTCTAGCATGTAACGGTCCATGCCCGCCAACACGTGACCCAGCTGGACCGCCGACACCCTCCCAGCCCAGGCCTGCCAACACGGCACCCAGCTGGCACCGGAAGGGTTCAGCCTAACCAGATGGTCTGCAGACCATGCACCCCAACCCCTCTCTGTCCCACCACAGGGCACAGTGGGTTATTGGAGACTGTAGTCCCCCTTTAATGAGAATTGAGCCAGTAAAGCGGCAGCGCGTGGACTTCCCAGGAGGTCACCCATCCCAGAATTGCTCCAGCCCGAGCACGCTTAACTATGGAGTACAACTCAATTGGTGATGAGAATGTCGCCCCCCACGACGAATGTCGCCTCTCACGACGAATGTCGCCCCCCACGACGAATGTCGCCCTACGCCGAATGTCGCCCCATGACAAATGTCCCCCCACGCCGAATGCCCCCTCACGCCGAATGCCCCCAGGGACGAAGTCCCGTGCCTGTCACTTGTATATATAAATGTATATATATTGTATATATGTATATATATTGTATATATATTGTATATATGTATATATATGTATATATATATGTATATATATGTATGTCCATATATATATATATATATGTATATATATTGTATATATGTCGATATATTTATATATATGTATATATATTATATATATACATATATATACATATATATATATATATATATATATATATATATTGTATATATGTCGATATATTTATATATATGTATATATATTGTATATATGTATATATATATGTATATATATGTATATATATGTATATATATGTATATATATATGTACATATATATGTATATATATATGTATGTCTATATATAGGTATGTCTATATATGTATATGTATATGTATATATGAATATGTATATGTATATATATATGTATAGTATATGATAGGGGCTCGTATTATAGGCTCTTATTTATAAGAAACCCGGACCCGTCATTTTCACCACCAACACGCAAGCACGCGCGAAGCGCGCGTCGCGCCCCGCCACGACCGAACCCCGCTAGGAAGGTGCGGTTAGCCCACACCCCGCTAGTGGGGTGCGAACAACCGCACCCCCCATAGTGGGGGGTGCGGCCAAATCGCACCCCATGTGGGGTGCGGCCAAGCCGCACCCCCTTGGTGTGCGACCAAGCCGCACCCCATGTGGGGTGCGGCCAAGCCGCACCCCCTTGGGGTGCGACCACGCCGCACCCCCCTTTGGGGTGCGGCCACGCCGCACCACCCCTTAGGGTGTGGCCAAGCCGCACCCCCCTTTTTGGGGTGCGGCCAAACCACACCCCATGGGGGGTGCGGCTGGGAGGAATCGCCTCCCTCCCATGGGCACGGTCGCGCCGCGCCCGCCTTGAAGGGCGGTCGAACCGCCCTCCCCCGTAGCAAGGTTGGGGTGAGTCCTCCCTCTTCCGGCTCGCCGCCCGCTTTTCGAGCTCCGGACTCCGTTCGGAGCACTTCCGTGTTCGTCGCGCGCTCAGAACGCTTATGAGCGCGCTCAGCTCATTTTTTGTCTTTCTGACTTCTCACATTTTGTCTTTCTGGCATGCTCATTTTTTGTCTTTCCAGTTTCTCAGATTTCAGGAACAACCTGTCGCCTTTTTCGCCTCCAGCAAAACTGCCCAAACTGCCCGAACTGCCCGAAGGGCAAGATGGTCATTTATGAAAAATGGCGATCTGTGTGCCCCGAACCAGAAAATATGATTCGTCCGCCAGATATTTATGGAAGTTACGGCGGCGAAATTACCGGACTGCCCCCGGCCAAAGCTATAAAAGGAGCCCCGGGGCTTCATTTGAGAGGACCTTGCCTTCGGTACCCGGGAGAGCTCCTTGCAGACTTTTGCGGAATTCTCCTTCGGCGCTTGAAGATCTCCTTCGCGGACTTGAAGATTTCTTTCGTCCCGAAAGACGACACAGCTTCTCACTTTTGTTCTCCGGAGCTTTCTCACTTTCGTTCCCCACCTTTCTCAGAAGGAGAAAGGACTTAGTTTTTCTGGAGGTGGTATGTCGCCTTCGGAATTCTCTCTCTCTCTCTTTCTCTCTTTCTCTCTATTATTGTAACGAGCAGCGGCCTGTCGCGCTCTACTTCTAAGTCTCTAATTGTAACCCCCCCTGAAGATAGTGGAAGTTTGGTCGGCACAGCTCCGACCACGTGGTTTTTTACCCTTTCCGGGTTTTCCACGCTAAAAAGTCCAAGTGTAATCAACGAATCTCAAATTGACTGTTTGCGCGCTTGGTTCGCTCCCGAGCTAAGGTGGTTCAAATAAGTCGGTCTACCAAGAGCCCTAAGCGACCCGCAACAGTATATATATATATGTATATGTATGCATGTATATATATGTATGTATATATATGTATGTATATATATATGAATGTCGATATATATATGTATGTCTCTATATATGTATATATATATGTATGTATATATATGTATATATATATAAGTATATATATATGTATATATATATGTGTATATATATATATGTATATATATATGTGTATATATATATATGTATATATATACAAGTGAAAGTGCACGGCCCCCGTGCACCATGCGATAGTACCCCGCCCGCGGAGGCGGGCTTCGCCCGCCCCTGGCGCGTTGCTGTCAGGCAGCCTTTGGCCGCATCCAGGCTTTTATAACCTGAGTCTCGTTTGTATGATTTTTAGCTTATTTGAACATAAAAGTTGTAGATCTCATCGAGAAGAATAACCTTCATGTCACTCTTTAATTTGAAGCCGTTTAAGGCACCGATTTAGGCCTCAAAAAAGGTCACGCCGAATCGGGAGCGTAGACGTCTTCAAATCAAAAAGTGATCAACATGAAAGTTATTCGTCTCGAAGAAATCTACAACTTTAATGTTGATCAATTTTTCAAATAAGATAAAAATTGAGCTCAAAATTGTAAAAAATGTGGCTCGTAAATCAAAAAAATAGTCTCACACCGCCTATTTTGTTTGCTGTTTTAAATATATAAAGCAACCTGATGATTATTTGTTGAAGTGTTGTTGTTATTGGGCTTGTAGAGGACTTGTTTTGGGCTCGATTTTGAGCTGATTTCGGGTTGGTTGTGGGGGAGTGTCATATCGCACTATTTTTTTAAAAAATTTGATTGAAAATCGAGTCATATCGCACTATTTTAAGGGTTAAATCATAATTTCATGAAGTATGGTACTTTATACCTTAATATAACTCTAAACCCTACCATTATAGGTTTATGCGCTCTAGTAAAAAAGATGTAAATAATTGGACGGTTAAATTTGATTTCAATTAAATCAAATGATTGTGATTGATTTGATGATAAGTCATTACACCATTAAGGAGATATCTTTATATATATATAATAATTATAAAGTTCTTTAGCCTTCTACAGTGTCAGCCTGTCCGTCTCAGGCGTGATGAAGAGAGATGGAGAGAGGAGAGAGGGAGTGGAGAGAGAGAGAGACGGAGAGAGAGAGAGATAGGGAGAGAGAGAGGTAGTGCGGCAGAGAAATGGATATAGAGAGAGAGAGACGGAGAGAGAGAGACAGGGAGAGAGAGAGGTACGGGGCTCCGTTCGACGAACGGGAGACCGCGTTCGTCGAACGGGGACGCGGGAGAGAGAGACGAACGGGAGCTCGCGTTCGTCGAACGGGGGCTACTTAAAACGCAGTTCGTCGAACGCAGGGCTCCTGCAGTTCGTCGAACGCAGGGCTGCTGCAGTTCGTGGAACGCAGGGCTGCTGCAGTTCGTCGAACGCAGGGCTGCTGCAGTTCGTCGAACGCAGGGCTGCTGCAGTTCGTCGAACGCAGGGCTGCTGCAGTTCGTCGAACGCAGGGCTGCTGCAGTTCGTCGAACGCAGGGCTGCTGCAGTTCGTCGAACGCAGGGCTGCTGCAGTTCGTCGAACGCAGGGCTGCTGCAGTTCGTCGAACGCAGGGCTGCTGCAGTTCGTCGAACGCAGGACAGCTGCAGTTCGTCGAACGCAGGGCTCCTGCAGTTCGTCGAACGCAGGGCTCCTGCAGTTCGTCGAACGCACGGCTCCTGCAGTTCGTCGAACGCACGGCTCCTGCAGTTCGTCGAACGCACGGCTCCTGCAGTTCGTCGAACGCACGGCTCCTGCAGTTCGTCGAACGCATGGCTTATTTATATTTAATATATTTAAATTATTTATATTTGTAGAAAATAATACATTTCTTAAATATAATATAAATTCCGTGTTGAAATTTAAAATATCAATTGTTTCTCATGTTTCTTATACCCACAGCAGCACTCAACGACAAATATCGCATCCCATGACGATTATCGCGCTCTACAACAAATGTCGCCTCCCACGATAGTAGTTGCTCCCCACAACACGACAATGTCTTACCTGGGTTTATGGGAGTGTCACGATTTATGAGAGAGAAAGAGAGGGGGAGAGAGGGCGAGGATAGAAAGAGGCGGGATATTGTATAGTAATACGAGCATCTTCGCACGGGCTACGCCCGTGCTCGATGCTCTCCGCTTCGACAGTACCCCCAGTAATGACGGTACCTCCGCCAAAGGTCGTCCCTTCTCGGATGCTCGGTCAATTGACAGTGCACATGAAGCCCCCGTGCCCCGCGCGACAATACCCCCGCCTCGGCAGTGTCCCGACGCGACGACGCTGACGGAGGTTTGCGATTTACAGGAGCACCCGCGCCGGGACACTTTGCGATCTACAGGAGCACCGTCGCGCCGGGACACTGCCGAGGCGGGGGTATTGTCGCGCGGGGCACGGGGGCTTCATGTGCACTGTCAATTGACCGAGCATCCGAGAAGGGACGACCTTTGGCGGAGGTACCGTCGTTGCTGGGGTACTGTCTAAACAGAGAGCATCGAGCACGGGCATAGCCCATGCAAAGATGCTCGTGTGTGTGCGTGTGTATATACATATATATATATATATAATGTCAAATGAGACATGCGAGCAGTTTTATCGGACAACCAGCACTTGAAGCACGAAGTTTATCGTGGTTTACTTCTCATACCGTACAAGTACTGCCGTTGTCGGATATCAGACGTGTGAGCTTGGGTTTATGGTTTTATTAATTTTTATTATTTTTCTATCTACATTGGTGTCTGGTGACCATAATTTTCTTATCTTCCTCTTTCTTGAGCTTATTAAACTACAACTTTTTGCTGGACAGCTATATTTTATTTAAATTTATTTCAGGAAAATATTAGAAAAATGAATAATGAAATAAAAATAAATCACAATTTACATATATTTATGTGGTTCACCCCATAATGGATGTGTTCATAGGCAGCGATAGTCGGATCTTCACTATCAAGAACATAACCGGTTATAGTGTGGATGGATTCCAAAATTCAGAATAATCAATGCCCAAAGCCTAGAACGACGAGAGGTTTATATAACATTTTGTAAAATTACATTTTTTGAAAAAGAGATTTTACACGCATTTGACATACGCCTGTGTGCCTCGGACTTGTGGACCAAACCACGCGTCTTTTCATCACTGGCGGATTTATTACGGGACAAGGGGGATCAATTGACCCCCTGGATTTTTAAAAAAAAATTTAAAATCCTTAAATGCTAAACCCTAAGCCCGCAGCCCCGCACCCGCTACTCGCCTACTCTGCTACTCATCCGCTACTCGCCTACTCATCCGGCGAATCGGCTCCGCCTTCGCATCCGCTACTCGCATAATCGCGTGATCCTTTGCGGAGCCACGCAATTCGCTACTCTGTTTTCAAAGCCTACTCGCGTGATCCCCGACCACGTCTTCTTCCCTTCCGTCTGATCCGTCTTCTTCCTCTGCCCTTCAGGCTTCAGCCTGCTTTCACAGTTTCGCGAAGTTCACTCTCAGCAGTTCCGTCATCGCTGCCGCCTGTCGCTGCCTAGGCGATCATCAGCATGATCATCAGGTGATCAGGATGTTCTTCTTTCCGTCCGACCAATCATGTTCTTTTATGAATGCCTAGTTGAGAACATCAAGAACGTGGATCTTCCCTGCCAAGGTATTCTTTTTCGCCAATTTTTTTTCATTGTTCTGAACTTTTGAGTTTTGATCATCTTCCCCTAATTCCCCCTTCATTTCATCTTTCCAATGCAGAGAAGTCAAATACCTTGCTCGAAGTCGTGGGCGTCTTTGGTGTACATCACGTTTGGGTTTGGACTTTGGAGGTTAATCTTGATTCTCGTATCTTCTCATTGGTCACCATTCTCAGTTTTTATCAATTTTTATCAATTTTTATCAATTTTTATCTTGAAGTCTTGGGCAATATTATGTTTATCAAATAATAAAATTCCTACAATTGTTTTATGAATTTTTTATCAATTCTCAGCATATCTGTTTGACTATTTGTCATGGATAAATATTTTAAAGTCTTGCGGTCGCCGAAATCAAGATCACATCTTTGTGAGAAGAATGATAGCGAGCATTTTAATAGTGATGCTAAATGAGCTGGAAAAGAAGTTAATATTGTTAATAGAGAATCAGATCCTAGATTGAGATGTCGTATTTCTGATTATCCTTTTATTGATCGCGATGATATGGATGTGAGAAGATATTATTTATTAAAAAGTTACTGTCAACCAAAAACACATGAATTTCCAAAGACAGTCACCAGAAATATTTCAAGAAAGTTTAATCTTGCTTGGTTTGAGCATTTTTCTTCATGGTTAGAATACAATATAGAAAAAGATGCCGCATTTTGCTTATTCTGTTATCTTTTTAAGCAATAAATGGGTCAACAATCAGGAGGTGATTATTTTGTTAGCGATGGTTTTAGAAATTGGAAAAAAGGATTTGCAAAGTTAAAAGAATATGTCGGTGGTCCTACTATCATTCATAATAAAGTTGTCACTATGCAAAAATCTGATGAATTCAAGGCAACACATTGATACAAGCGTTCACAAACAGACAGATCAAAATAAAGGGGATTATCATACTCGACTAACAACAACAATTAATTGTATTCGATTTTTGATTAGATAGGGATTGACACTTCGCGACAATGATGAATCTGATACTTCATTGAATCAAGGAAATTTTCTTGAATTGTTACGATTTCTTGGAGATCAGAATGAATCTATCAACAAGGTTATTCTACAAAATGCACCTAAAATACACAAACTAACATCACCTGATATCCAAATAGCTTATCACAGTCTTAACAGCGTAAAGAATTGGATATTGTTAATGTCATGAATTTAGTAAGAATATCAAAGCAACTTTTACAAAATATGAGAGATAAAGGATGTGTGAATTTACTTGAACAAGTATCTGCATTTTGTTGCAAGTATAAAATTACTTTCCCGGATATGAATAATGTTTATACTGCACACGGTCGTTCTCGAAGAAGAGTTCATGAGATGACAAATTTGCATTATTATCATGCAGAATTATTTTATACTGTGATAGATATGCAACTCCAAGAGCTCAACAACCAGTTCACAGAGACAACTACTGAATTACTTTTTTTTAAACTACTGAATTACTTATTTGCATGACATGTCTAAGTCCAAATGACTCTTTTCAGCATTTGACAAACAAAAATTGATACGTCTCGCTGAATTTTATCCATTCGAGTTTTTTCTAGAATAGATCACATTGAACTTGAAAGTCAGTTGGATACATACATTCTTGATGTTCGAAGTGATAATAATTTGAGAAATATAAGTGGAATTGATGAGCTAGCAAAAAAGTTGATTGAAAAGAGGAAAAATATTTTATATCAATTAGTTTATTTGCCAGTGAATTTAGCTTTGGTCTTACCAGTTGCAACAACAACAGTTGAAAGATCCTTTTGCAGCTATGAAAATAGTGAAGACTCGTCGGCGCAATAGAATGGGAGATTCTCTGATGAATGATTGTTTGGTTACATATATCGAAAAAGATATTTTTGACAGTATTGAGAATAAAACAATCATACAGCGCTTTCAGAACATGAAAAGTCGTCGAGGACAACTTTAGAAAGGTATTTTTTCATTTTTTTTCAATTCATTGATAGAAAATTATTTAATAATTTATGTATTTAGTTTAAGTCCTTTTTGAAATTTTTGAAGTGGAAGTGGATTTGTGCTGGGCGGTCTGTAGGTTGGAGACCGCAGAGACCGCGCGGTCTGCGTTGGTTCTCTGGTCGGTTCAGTCTCAGCGGTTTGTTTGAGGCGGTCTGATCTGGGAGACCGTTATCTGTCCGGGCGGCTTGCTCGGGTTGGTCTGGCGAGTTGTCCTAAGTCAGCCAGATGTTCTTGGTCTGCCTTCTTTGGAAGAAGACCGGGCGGTCTGCTTGTTGAGGCCGCAGTGACCGGGCGGTTTGGTTGTAACCGTAAGGTTTAATAAGGGAGCTGTGAGCTATGCTGAGCTCGGGCGGTCTGCTTTGCGAGATCGCTCGCGATCTGATGGGCGGTTATTGTATCCCGGTTTGTGCAGTGACGACATCCGTCTACTCGCCTCTAAATAGGGGTGCAGAGCCCGTCATTAATAACGAGAACTGTAAGAACCCAGGTTGTCTTGATTGTGCCAGTCTCACTTTGAGGTCGTGCGGTCTGAGAATTTGTCTGACCGGTTTCTTTGTTCGCAGGTTAGCGGCTTGCAGCTCGTGGTCAGCTTGTCTCCCTTCTTCCAACTTTAAATAAACCAGTCTGGACGGACTGTGTTTAGGTGTTCGCGGTCTGTGCAGCGGACTCAGTTGATCAGGCGGTCTTAAGTGGCCAGGCGGTCTTGAGTTGCGGTCTGTCGCAGATAGCAGTTTCTCTGTTCAGAGTTTGCGGGTTCTTCTTTGATCAAGACTATGCGGTCTGGGCGATCAAGAAGTGCGAACTGCTTGTTTTCAGCAGTGGAATAAAGCAGCAAGTTGGCGGTCTGTGGTTGCGGTCTAGCATGTAACGGTCCATGCCCGCCAACACGTGACCCAGCTGGACCGCCGACACCCTCCCAGCCCAGGCCTGCCAACACGGGACCCAGCTGGCACCGGAAGGGTTCAGCCTAACCAGATGGTCTGCAGACCATGCACCCCAACCCCTCTCTGTCCAACCACAGGGCACAGTGGGTTATTGGAGACTGTAGTCCCCCTTTAATGAGAATTGAGCCAGTAAAGCGGCAGCGCGTGGACTTCCCAGGAGGTCACCCATCCCAGAATTGCTCCAGCCCGAGCACGCTTAACTATGGAGTACAGCTCAATTGGTGATGAGAAGTGAAAGTACTCCATAGTTAAGCGTGCTTGGTCTGGAGCAATTCTGGGATGGGTGACCTCCTGGGATGTCCACGCGCTGCCGCTTAACTGGCTCAATTCTCATCAAAAGGGGACTGCGGTCTCCAACAACCCACTGTGCCCTGTGGTGGGACAGAGAGGAGTTAGGGTGCATGGTCTACAAACCATCTGGTTAGGCTGAACCCTTCCGGTGCCAGCTGGGTCCCGTGTTGGCGGGACTGTGCTGGGAGGGTGCCGACGGTCCAGCTGGGTCCCGTGTTGGCGGGACTGTGCTGGGAGGGTGCCGACGGTCCAGCTGGGTCCCGTGTTGGCGGGCCTGGACCGTTACAAAAAGTGCAATCCTGTATCCCTCTCCCGCACCATGGAGAGCTTCCAGATCTTATGCCCAGAACCGCCGCCTTACGGTGACACTAACACCCGAGTTAGCTGCCTCCGCAAGACGCCGATCCTGCCGGCAAGAACGATCGACAGGCCAACAAGAGTTAAGAAGGAAAATAAATAAAACCAAGTCCACAATCACACATTTATACAACAAAATATAAAAGTCCATCAATGAGTACAACAAGTAAATGAGAGAAAGGGCTTAAGCCCGGTACAAATCCAAGTAAAGTACAAAAACTCTCTCACTCTACATATGTGTGGAAGCTAAACAAACTCTCAACTCTCGAACTCCTGTCTTGTAGTAGAAGTAATGCGCGACATAAGCTCCTCAGGTCCTGTCTCCTCTTCTAGCTGGGGCTCCATCACCTCGGGTACCTACGGTCACAACCGGCCGTTAGTCATAAAGACTAAGCCGATTTTGTGCCCGCCTCCCCCCGCGACTCCTAGGCACCGCGCGGGAGGACGAAGCGGAGGAAAAAACAAAGGGTAATAGAAACAAGGCAGGTGACAAATGTCTAGACTAGCAGGGTATGGAAATACTAAGCAAGTAAACATTACAATTCTATACTAACCAGAATAAGTATGACAGCAAATAGTAAAAGACAATGCAATATAAAGAAGCATGTACAAGAAATAAGAGCAGCTACGAAAGTAACCTTAACTTATATGCACACACAAAATCACATAAGCTAAGGGATCTGGCAAGAAGTAAACTCATTGTATAAAAGAGCCCATACGAATTTATACGATGAGGTCTCTGTTTGTGCAGAAATGCTATGATATGAAGTGCAATGCAATGATGCAATGTTTTTATTATTATTTCTTACACATGCAACTCACCCACACGACTCTGTACGTACAGACCTTTAGTTCCCACTTTCGGAGGTAGCTAACCTCTCGGGCACCTCCCGTCGTGGTCAAACGGTGGCAGAGGAGCGGGCGTTTCCTCACCTAGGTGGGTAACTCACACTACCAGACCTAAGCCCTAATGTACGTTGTGATACTGGTACCCGGTACTCACGAGCTCCTGCGTACTAAACTGGATTGACCAGACAGGGTTTAGGGAATCCGTCCCGTCGGACGCACAGTAAGACAACCTGACCCCAATAAAACCACTAGCACTGCCGAGTCAACGAACTGTTGTCGGTGTGACGACTAAGACAGAATCGAAGACCCACCACATCTTATACACAAGCAACATGTATTAACATTTACTACTGAGCCTCCAGCTCGCAATTCTAAATCAACATTTATAAAGCAGAGCCTACCGCTCGCCAGACTACATCAGTCTTATATTTAAACTACGAGCCTACCGCTCGCTAGGCTACATCAGTCTTATATTTAAACTACGAGCCTACCGCTCGCTAGACTACACCAGTCTTATATTTAAACTACGAGCCTACCGCTCGCTAGACTACACCAGTCTTATATTTAAACTACGAGCCTACCGCTCGCTAGACTATCCCAGTCCTTCCTTATAACCCGAGCCTACCGCTCGCAGGACTATCTCAGTCCTTCCCATATTACCCGAGCCTACCACTCGCAGGACTATCCCAGTCCTTCCTTATATATCTCGATCTTACCGCTCGCAGGACTATCCCAGTCCTTCCTTCTATCTCGAGCTTACCGCTCGCAGGAATATCCCAGTCCTTCCTTATATCTCGAGCCTACCACTCGCAGGACTATCCCAGTCCTTCTCATATAACCCGAGCCTACCGCTCGCAGGACTATCCCTGTCCTTCTCATATAACCCGAGCCTACCGCTCGCAGGACTATCCCAGTCCTTCCTTATATATCCCGAGCTTACCACTCGCAGGACTATCCCAGTCCTTCCTTATATCTCGAGCTTACCGCTCGCAGGACTATCCCAGTCCTTCCTTATATCTCGAGCCTACCACTCGCAGGACTATCCCAGTCCATCTCATATAACCCGATCCGATTTGGGATGAAAGATAACTTGTCAAGTTCTCCTACTTAACTAGTCTTGTTTATAATTTAGTTGATCTTAGAAGCTTTAGGGTTAGGCTTGGACTTCCGAAGGGTTACCCGGTGAGGGGCTTGCAGCGGTACTAGGAAGTGTGGCGGGCTGACACCCTGAACTTCCTCTTCCCAAGGCACTTAATCTTGTTGGTATTTACCCCATTCTACTTGTCCCCATTTTCCTCTCCAATTACATTAAATCTATAAGATGAGTTAAACTTGGCTCTTAGGAGTGGGGGAGTTCTTTTGAACTCCAACACCACCAATTGTGACCGGGTGCTGACTCTCCCGTCGTCACATTCTAAGCTTGAGTTCCCTTCTTCACCGAGGAACTGCCCACATTCAATTAGCATTCTCAACCTTACTTGGACCCACACTCCTATTCTTCGTCATCCTTAATCCAGGGTTTGCCTTAGATATTTCTCGACTTCTCCCTTGAGTATTTACCTTAAGATGGCTCACCCGGCTAAGGGTAGTTTTACTTCCATATAATGATTTAACACTGATGAGTTGTCTGTGGGGCCCTTGATGAGGTCTAACCTCCTTTTTATATCATTATAAATTCCTGCACTTATAGCTTTGCTAAACGCACCCCAACCCTTATTTCCCATGATGCCCTTAGAGGTGTTCTTCCAAATAATCTGAGCCTTCATAATAATCAAAGAGTTAATAGTTCTATGTATGAAGGTCAGTGGTGGTCTAAATCATATAAATCAGTTTTACTATTCGCAGACCAAATGAGATTGAGCTAGATTTGACTCTTATGGTGCAATCTTGATTATATCATATCCAAATGAGTTCCAATTATTACCATAGGTTCACATTTTGTAATGATCTACAACCTCAAATCCTACATTGCATAGTCTTCCAGGGAATTCTTAATCATAGTTTCTATTCAGATAGATGGGATGAAAGTAAAGTTTTACGCAATAAGTATCATCTAAGGATCTCTATAAAATCTGATGAATTCACACTAGCATAGTATTGGTCTAAAAACCTCAAACCCCAAGTTTCACATTTTTCCAGGGAATATTTAACCATGATTTCTATTTAACATAAATGGTGTGCCAATAAGGGATTACACTACAACTACCATTTATAGGTCTCTATAAATTCTGAGAAAATTAACCTAGCACAATAATCATCTAAAAACACAAAATCCAAGGTTTCATAATTTACCAGGGAGTATTTATCCATAATTACTATTTAATATAAATGGTGTGCCAATAAGGGATTACACTACAACAACCATCTACAGGTCTCTATAAATTCTGAGAAAATTAACCTAGCACAATAATCATCTAAAAACACCAAATCCAAGGTTTCATAATTTACCAGGGAGTATTTATCCATAATTATCATTTATTACATTCTTACTAAATGCACCCCAATTTTTCCTACACCCTTAAGTCCAAAACTTCAACTTGAAGTTCAGAGAAATCCACTCATGTACATGAGTTGAATTCTTAACTAGAGGTGGTTGATATCATATCTGAGGCATGGACAAATCTTCAAAGCATTTGCATGAGCCAAAATCACTAAACACACCAGATACACTTTTATACATGTCTCACTAAAAATGGTGCTGAGGGAGCTACAGGGATCCAAATGACATGAAATTAGTGGCATTTTAAAGGTAACTTCAAGATATACAATTTTATGTTGGTCACTTCCTCCAGAAATGATCCTAACCTAAGTAAAATCAACATGCAAGTTCTGTTACCTATTATTTATCTTAATCAAAATACACTTATATACATGTCTCACGAAAAATGGTGCTGAGGAAGCTACAGGGATCCAATGACATGAAATCAGTGGCATTTTAAAGGTAACTTCAAGATCTGCAATTGTTATGTTGATCACTACCTCCAGAAATGAGCTTAACCTAGGTAAAATCAACATGCAAGTTCTATACAAATTGTTTATCTTAACAAAATACAAATGTAACAATTTAAATTAAATAGAAAACATAATAATTCTAACTCTAATGACCTCCAAACTCTAGGATTTGTATGGTTAGGTCACCATACATGCATGGTCAAAGTTTTAGTGACATGCAAGGTGATTCTCATCTTCAATCACATCTAAAACCTAAACTAGCCCCAAATGGCTATTAGCAACCCAATTTCCTCCTAAGTCACAAACTTCATTTTGAAGTTCAGAGAAATATCCTCATGCATTTGTGATGAAAATTTATCCAGTGTCCATACATGACCTAAATAAGCCCTTACCAAAATTTGGGATCATTAGGAGATATATAACTCCAAATATTCCATTTATTTGATTTTCCATGTTCTGAATAAAACTTTAGAAAAATAATTTCCTAAAAATCTGATTTTTGAACCTAAGCTAGGTATATGGCACATGCATGCATGGCCAAAATCTCAAGTCCATCATGTAAGATCCCCTCCCGGAACACAAAACACGGTCGAGGGGAGTCTTATGCCCAGGACAGCCGCCTTGCGGAAGCGCTAGCACACGAGCTAGCCTCCCCCACAAGTCGCCTATCCTGCCGGCTAAACCAACTACACAGCGCCAACCCATCAATGAAAGAAAGTATTAAAAACCAAAGATTCACAATAAGTAATAATGTCCAAATCAGAGTATAAGAAAGACAGAAAGCTACACAAGCTCCTGCAAATCATCAGAGTAATCAGCTAAATGCCCCAAGGGCTACATCACAAAACACTCACCCGCCTCTGTCACTAACAGCAGCTAAGGTACCATAAACCCCAGCCCTGCACACCTGATCCGGCTGGCCTCCGGTGCTGAACGCTGCTACACATCTGAATGTGCTCCTAAAAAGAGGGAGGTAGCAACCGTTAGTCATAAAGACTAAGTGGCTTCCCATCCGCTCCCCCGACGACTCCAAGGCACCGGGCGGAAGGAAAGGAAGAAAAGCTGCAATATAACAGTAATATATACAAAGCAGGTGACGGGGAAAGTAAACTAGTATATACACAAATTCTAAGTTACACAAGTGTAAAAGGGGCTAATCTAATCATGTATAAGCAGGAGTATAATAAAGGTGTGCAGCAGTAAATAAACAGTAAGTAAAGCAAGGCAGTAAGAACAGTAGCGACAAGTAATCAATCTCGTACCTAACTTATATGAATGCCCATACAAACTTATAAGTTAGGATTTCCAGGAATCATAACTCATCATATAAAAGAGCCCATAATAATTTATATGATGAGGATCTGCAAGTGCGTATGCTATGCTATGCCATGAATGTCTTATGCAATGAAACTCACACACACGACTCTATGTGCATAGACCTTTGTAGTTCCCTCTGTTTGAAAGGAAGCCAACCTCTCGGGTACCAACCGCTGTGACACACGGTGGTAGCAGACCGGGCTGTCCACTCCTAGGTGGGTATACACTCTACCAGGCCTAGACCGCACGTACGCCTCGACGCTAAACAACCGCGGAGCTCTGCGTACTCTTTGCTGGAGTCCACCAGACTGTGAGCCAAGTGAGAGGTGTCTTCGGGGAACTGTCGTCCCGACACGCAGCCAAGCTGGCCCCTTAGACCCCTACACACCCGCTAAGTCAACGTACCGCGGTCGGAGTGACGACCTGCCTAGTACCGAAGACCTGCCACATTTCTGAGAATGTTAACGGGATAATCATCCCCTCGAGGTTCCCGCTCGTCTAACCGGGCACCACAACCCTGCCACTCCCGCATCTGGGAGGAGATACATAAATCCAATCTTACCTTACTATGGCTACTCTTGCCTACTTTAAATGTTATTGCAGTTTAGGGTTAATCTTGGACTTCCCGAGGGTTACCCTGTAAGGGGCTCGCTACGGTACTAGGAACTACAATGGGATGACACCCCAAAGTTCCCTTTCTCAAGACACTTAGTACTATTGGTATTTACCCTTAAGATTACCCTCTAATCATTACACTTGAGTTAAACCTTAGTGCTTTATGACCCTCTAAGGGGAAATACGATCTTTCGTCAATCCCGAGCACAGCCTTACCCATAGCTCACCAAGCACTCTCATCACCCAAACTCCTTTTTGGTGACCTCAACCTCTTCATCCAAATCAGGTACACCAACTACCTCCCATTCCCACCTAATGGTCTACAAGTTAACTCCATTCTACCGTTTTACTATTCGCAGACCAAATGAGTTATATGAACCACATAAGGGGAGGTACTACAAATAGTCATCCAATTGACTCAAGATTATTACCAGAAGACTATCATGATATTATAAGACTAAGCTCGACTTTTACTCAAGGGTTGTTTCTCATCCAACCCTGTTATATTCAAGTTCCTCCACCACTAGGAGGGTATGAACACTACTAGTCCTAGGCCTCTGTACGCCTCGACGCTAAGAACACACAGCGGAGACCCTGCGTACTGCTCGACGCTAAGAACACACGGCGGAGCCTTCAAGGACACAGAAGGGGACTTGGGTAGGTGAGCACCAAAAGTCCAACCCAACCGGTCTAGAATCTAACTGTCGGCTTCTGCCGGTGTCACGACTAGCAAGCCCGTAGACCCTCCATAAGTAATCCTCCAACCAGGTTCCATACACCACCAGGTGTAAGCCATGCAACCCATGTGCTCCCCATGCACAACCCGTGCTCATAAGCACCCAAGGACTCCCAAGCGGAGTCTTATTACATTTCACTTCTTGCACGCTTAGCCGATGTTACCCATCCCGAGTTGTCACAACTCTCGTGCGGTGGTGTGCATATATTATGACAATCATTCTATACGACCCTGTAGGACTACTTGCGGGAATGACGTCATATTCCCCCTTTTTACAAATTATGTGCAAGACCCAACATAACTTCTCATCCCACCCTCATACTCAATTCACAAGTATTACGAAAAACTCAAACTATTAACCTTGTTGAGGGTTCAGCACCATTATTCATGCATCATGATAACTTATAACCGAATATTTGATCAAGGACTTATATCAACCCGACTCCTATGAGATCCCCCGTGTTATCTCATAATCATTACCTTGAAAATTTCCCCATTTTCAAGCCTTGTCTATATTTACCAATGTTATTTGCAACACAACAAATTTATAAGAAGAGTCTAACAATATTACCGTATATATAAATCCAACATTCATAATTCTGATCGGGGGTGGTCTCAATACCATTAGGCACATGTCCACCACATTTTACGATCATCCGATAAGTAATTTGAGAGGAATCCAAACACTTGACCCCACCGGACTACTTGTGTATTCAATAACTATAACAAATGTTAGTACTTTACATTCTTCCTTTCACCTTCTTAATCGTAGTTATCATCACAAGATTCATTGCGTTTAACATTCAAATCGTTTACCTTTAACTGTAATTTTTATGTTCCTCACATGTATTCTTCCCAACGTGCAACATAATTCAAGCACAATTACAAAATCACACTATAGCATTTATCATGATCGTAGTAGATAAAATACTTTACCGATGTTTTCCACTATCCAACCTAGTGGTACTAACAATATGTGAAGTATTAAAATCTTCACCATCATACTCCTAGCAATTCCCCAATCCAACCAGGATGAGTAAATATATTAACAACACGAGATTACTCAACGACATTCCTTGCAACATAGATGATTTAATCTTCATAATCATGTTCCCAAGATTTATCACGTTCAAAGGGGTGAACTTTAAAATATCAACATAAGAGCATCAAGATTCATAAATACCCAGTTAATATATACTCATCTAAAAAAATTATGAAACTTCACAGGACTAATCACAACTATATAAAGAATATCTCCACCAATTATTGAAACCATGAACATAATGACACTGTTTACTAAAACTAACATTCTGGGAGCTATACTTATCCAAGAATTATGTGCTACCCCATTTTGAAAAGCTAAGAGCAAGGGCTACAACTCTTAAGTTGAGCCCGGGACCCAGATCTAAGTATTTAATGCATAAAATTGGACCTGAAGTCAGTTGTGTAAAACTGGGCAGAAAACAGAGAACAATAACACAATTCAGCTCTCTGGACAGTCCACTCGACTGGACTTGTAGGGAACTACAGGTCACCCCAGAAAACTTGTAACCTATCGTTGGAAAGCTCTTTCCGAGAGCTACAACATTCATGTTGAGCCCGAAACCTAGTTCCAGTGGGGTCAGTCCCAAAAACTGGCTTGAATCCAACTGCGCACAATTTTCCTTAATAGCTACGTGCAAGTTATAAATTGAATCTGATTTAACAGGGAGCTGTCATCACATTTATGCAAGTTATAAATTGACCATGATTAACAGGGAGCTTTCATCACATTTATCATACCTAATTAACAATCCTAATAACAGAGGATTATTCATCGTCTCCCCCAAACATGATTTAGGTCATTATATATAATTGAAATCCAATTAATCAGGGAACTTCATTATCATCCCAAATGCCAAATGAATATATATATCTAAGTGAAATCCCATTTAACAGGGAACTCTCCCTCATTTCTCAAGCAACCCAAAGAACAACATATATATGTATATATAATTGAAATCCCAAAACAGGGAACTTATTTCTCAAGCAGCTAACAGAACACACATATATATATATAATGAAATCCCATATACAGGGAACTTCTTCCTCAAGCAGCCAAATGACATATATATATATAAATATATAATTGAAATCCAATTGCAGGGAACTATTCATTATCATCCCAATTGCAATTTAGGGCAACACCTTCTCTCCTCCCATGCACCCTCACGAGGCCTTCGATTATCACGACACCAACGCCCCACGTTCGTATTGAAGCGGGGAGTTGAATGAGGGCATTTTCGCGGCGATCGGCGCCCTACGGCGAAAACCCTAACGCGGCCTTTTTCCTACGGAGCTTCATCACGCTCGCAAATCGACTCAATTGAGTTCGATATCTCGCCTAGCGGATCTAAGAAAACTAGCACCAAGGGAGAAGGGAGGAAGTCACCTGATTTCCGTGCATGCTACCCAATAGCCGCGTACGCGGCATTTGTCCGTCGCTCCCGGTTATGGCCGGATCTCGCCGATCCGGATCTCGTCGGACGTCGTCGAAGAGGAGTCGGACCCTCGAGTGGGCTGTTTTGGCTTCCGGACGTGAAGCTCGCCGGAGGAGGAATGTCGGACAGAGATGGAGCCGCTCATTTCCGCCGTCGGATTGCAGGAGGGTGAAGGTGGAGTTCGGCCATGGCTGGAGGGCTGCTCGGAGAGGAGCTCGCCGGAGAAGGAGGGCACGGCGGGGATCTCGCCGGAAATGGAGGAAGAGAGGAGGTGGCCGGCCGGAGGTGCAGATGGAGGTGGAGAGAAATTTGGGAGGGGAGGGGTTCGACCATGGTGGTGGCTAGAGAGAGAGACGGAGGAAGAGTGGATCCGTGAGAGAGAGAAGGCGCCGGAGGAAGAGGGCTCGGCGGGGATCTCGCCGGAAATGGAGGAGAGGAGCTCGCTCTGGCCGGAGGGGAGAAGGATCGGAGACGGGGGGGTTTGGCTTTCGTTTCCGCCGTCAGGGAGCTGGGGAGGAGGAGATCGGGTAAGTGGCTTTCTAACCTAAGTTTAATGTGTATATATAAAATATATATTATATATTAATAATAATAATACTATTATTATTATTATTATTGTATTAATGCAATTAAAAGCTCGCGCAACGCTCTAGAATGCTCAGAATTTATCCCAGATGGGCTCGTTACGACCGTCTCGCCGATACGCATCTACCGGAACGATCCAACGTCGATTCCGAGTTCGTTTGCCTATTTTACGCTCCCCGGAGCGTTTGCGGCACAATTTGACTTAAACGTTAAAACTCCTTCAAACGACGTCGGAATCGCAAACGGATAAATTCGTTGAACTCGTACTATTGTTACGAGTCTAACAAGACCGACTGGGGTCAATTGTGAGGTCGTTTGGTCAATTTCACCATTTTGGATAAATATGCTATACGCAGACCACATTCATAAATTCGCCGATTCTCATCAGAATCGAGCGCGGACAGTTTTGTTGAACTCGTATAGGCTTCGTCGAGTGCACTTACCCGGCTCAGTTGCAAGCCTGGCCCTCAGTACACCCCGAGCCCGAGTCAACTCGCGTGACTCAAAAACGCGCACAAGGGGTCTAGCTCGAATCGGGATGTTACACATCAGACTTATATTTTAGAGTGAGCACACTAATTAATTTCTGGTTCATGTTATGACCAGTCTCAATAAAATAAGTACTGTAGGACCTACATTTAACCAAATGACATGATTTCACATTCAAATGAAAGTAGACGTCCAGATCTACAATTCTTATCTCTGGGGATTTTTCGAAATATGGCCTTTAAAGGCCTCAAATAAGCTTACAAAAATCAGAAATAATGTGACATATATTATATAATTACTTATATAAACATTCACGGTCTGCGCATAACAATCCAGCCCAAATCCGACGGCTCTGCTTCATCTTCCCCGATGAGCCAAAGGTCGCGATTCGCCGTGACTGGGCCAACTTCCATTGGCTTTTCCCGGCAACCTCCTGCCCACCACCGCCGGCCACCGCCTCCACCACCTCCGTTGAGGTGATGGCTAACGCCAGGCGGCGACACGCCCACCGGAGGCGACTCCTCCAGCGATCCTGAGCGGAAGAGAAAGCTCGGGATTTCTCCCTCGGGCTCACATGGGATAGAGCTCAATTGAGCCTGATTTCTCACCTAAATGGAACTAGATACTAGCACAGAGGGAGAGGGGGAGAAACTGTGCCTGAAATAGGGCTGACAGCAGGTATTGTGGCGGTGCGGCATGGTGGCGGCGAGCTCCGGCGATCCTGCTCGAAACCTTGATTCTCCAGCAAAAGCTCCACTCCAGGTGGCTATTCCGACTGCTCTCCTCCTTCTGAAGCTTGTGGAAGGGCCCAAATGAGCTGGGGAGGGGTGTATAGGAAGGTTTGAAGAGGGGGAGCTCGGGTTCACCTTGGTTGCTCCTCCTAGCCACCACATGGCATCCATTCAACCCAATTTCGGCTGGGCCTTTACTGAGGAGGTCGGGAATGGCCTTGGGCAGAAGAATTGAGTGCCAAATAGCACTCAATGCATGCCTTCCTTTTGTCTCTTCTCCAAATTGGGGGAAAAACCCAATGTCACCCCTTGCATGTCATCCCATTTCAAATCTAGAGGGGCAAGCATGGTCATTGGGCATATGGGCTTCAGAGTGGGCTGACCTTGAGGGCTTTAGCCCATATGGCTTGGCTTAGTTCATTTAAATACCATTTTAGCCCAATTTTGACCTAGAGTTGACTTTAGTGTTGACTTAGTCAATTGTGTGTGTTGACTGGTCCAATATGTTGGTCTTTAGTCTATTGACACTACCCAAGGTTGGTTGAGTCATGGTGAAGGCCTACTTGAATTAGTTTGACCAACATGTGTGATTTTGACCAAAATTGGGGGAAAGTTGACTTTGGTCAAATTGATGACTCCATGATGGGGCTTTTGGGTCAATTGGGCCCTTCATGATGTCCTAAGACTAGGGGTGAAGTCAATTTCATGTTTTGGGGTTCATTTGAACCTATTGTGGAGGAATTGACTTATGTTGACCCAAGTTTGACTTTGGTCAAATTGGGTCAACTAGTGACCCCATGATGGGGCTTTTGGGTCCATAACATTCCTTGGAGTGTTTATCATCTATTGGTGGAATCAATTTGTAGGTGTGAGTTCATGTTGAGCTAGTTTGACTTAGGTTGACTTGAGTCCTATAGGAGATCACATGTGAGTTCACCTAACCCTATGTGTTCTAAGGTTGCAACCTACCACAAACTCACAACACTCACCACTTGTCTCACCCTGATTGAGGTTAAGGGGTCTAGAAGTTCTGAGGATGTTACAAATCCCAATAAACAGTGAATTTATGTATTTTATTTCCAGCAAAGCATCTTAAACTCATCTATTCTAAGTTTTCATGCAAATCAGAGCAAGATTGATTCTCTATTTTAAGTTGCGCGGCCGCCGATGGAAGCTGCACCAAGGCGACGCCATCTCAGTTGGCCTCCTTCTCCGCCCTCTACATCATCGCGGGAAGCGCCGGTCGAACCAAGCCAACATCTCCACCTTCGGCACAATTAAGGTCAGTAGGATTCTGAGCCGATATCCATCAGTTTCTCTCACTCCTCTTCTCCGGCGGATTTTGAGCTGATATACACCACCTCTTTCTGATTCTGTGCCGCCGGAGTTTTTCAGATCTGAAATATCAAGCAGCTCTTCATATGTATGCATTGTTTTAATGGAAATAAGAGTGATTATATGTAAGCAGTGATTTTATGTATTTTATTTCCAGCAAAGCATCTTAAACTCATCTATTCTAAGTTTTCATGCAAATCAGAGCAAGATTGATTCTCTATTTTAAGTTGCGCGGCCGCCGAAGGAAGATGCACCAAGGCGACGCCATCTCAGTTGGCCTCCTTCTTCTCCTCCCTCTACATCATCGCGGGAAGCGCCAGTCGAACCAAGCCCAACATCTCCACCTTCGGCGCAATTAAGGTCAGTAGGATTCTGAGCCGATATCCATCAGTTTCTCTCACTCCTCTTCTCCGGCGGATTCTGAGCTGATATACACCAGCTCTTTCCGATTCTGTGCCGCCGGAGTTTTTCAGATCTGAAATATCCAGCAGCTCTTCATATGTATGCATTTTTTAATGGAAATAAGAGTGATTATATGTAAGCAGTGATTTTATGTATTTTATTTCCAGCAAAGCATCTTAAACTCATCTATTCTAAGTTTTCATGCAAATCAGAGCAAGATTGATTCTCTATTTTAAGTTGCGCGACCGCCGAAGGAAGCTGCACCAAGGCGACGCCATCTCAGTTGGCCTCCTTCTTCTCCGCCCTCTACATCATCGCGGGAAGCGTCGGTCGAACCAAGCCCAACATCTCCACCTTCGGCGCAATTAAGGTCAGTAGGATTCTGAGCCGATATCCATCAGTTTCTCTCACTCCTCTTCTCCGGCGGATTCTGAGCTGATATACACCATCTCTTTCCGATTCTGTGCCGCCGGAGTTTTTCAGATCTGAAATATCCAGCAGCTCTTCATATGTATGCATTGTTTTAATGGAAATAAGAGTGATTATATGTAAGCAGTGATTTTATGTATTTTATTTCCAGCAAAGCATCTTAAACTCATCTATTCTATGTTTTCATGCAAATCAGAGCAAGATTGATTCTCTATTTTAAGTTGCGCGGCCGCCGAAGGAAGCTGGACCAAGGCGACCCCATCTCAGTTGGCCTCCTTCTTCTCCGCCCTCTACATCATCGCGGGAGGCGCCGGTCGAACCAAGCCCAACATCTCCACCTTCGGCGCAATTAAGGTCAGTAGGATTCTGAGCCGATATCCATCAGTTTCTCTCACTCCTCTTCTCCGGCGGATTCTGAGCTGATATACACCAGCTCTTTCCGATTCTGTGCCGCCGGAGTTTTTCAGATATGAAATATCCAGCAGCTTTTTCGATTCTGTGCCGGCGGATTTATTCAGATCTGATTTTTTGATGAAACCAGCAGATCAGATCCGGCCAATCAGCAGATCTGATTTTCTGCAAATCTGAGTTTTTCACATTCATTTTCGATTCCGATTCCACTTCTTTTTCACATTGATTTTAGGGTTTTTTTTATTTTGACAGAGTTTGGGAATGGGTTGCATCTCAAAGATGTCCTCAACTGCAGCAGGTATACACCAAGTTTCCTCTCCAGCCCCGTCTCGGTCAACCACCTACAGACATTCATTGACGGATGGATGTTCAACGAACTTCACAAAATGCACGAAGACGACAACGGCGACGTACTCAACAATCGAGCAATAATAAATTTATTCCCCTCACAAAGTTGTATAGGATTAAATTCTCTATAATTTATTATTATCAACTTTTCCTAATTTTAACTATAACAATTTTACAATCAGTTAGAAGATGGATGGTTAACTATGTTTTGCATGTTCTACTTCTAAGGAGTTATATTCTTTAAGAAACTGAATGTTGCGTGCTCTCTCTACCTCAGGGTGCATGTTTCGCTCTTTGCGTGGCTGCAGACGCTGCGGGTTGCAGAATGTACCGATTCGATCCGCAGTATTATGGTTGTAGAGCCCTTTGAATGTTTAATTTGTTGCAGTCTGTCTTCAGCGTGCACACTGAGTTTCCCCATTGTGCTCTGTTTCCATGATCCTAGGTACTTCAATGTTTTGACGACTTGGAATTAATATATATGTATATTATCTGTGGCATATGTGATCGTGGTTGCCTCTACTCATCTATTTTCTCTGATGATATACACTTCATTGATGCTAGAATGGTTTTATTGAACACTCACTTTAAAAATTTATATATGTGTGATTATGCATTCCACCACTCATATCCAATGTCGCCCCTGTGCCGAATGTCGCCACCACGTCCAATGGCGCCCCTATGCCGAATGTTTCCCCTATGCCGAATGTCGCCCCCACGACGAATGTCGCACCCCACGATGAATGTCGCACCCCACGACAAATGTCGCACTCCACGACGAATGTCGCCCACACGACGAATGTCGCCCCCACGACGAATGTCGCCCCCCACGACGAATGTCGAATCCCACGACGAACGTGTTGGAGCATGCGTTTCGCACTCTTCCGGTTTGATAATAACAAAGTCCCGTTTGTATTTGATTCTATTTTTATTAATGGTGTGCAGGTAACATGTATGAGATGTTCACAATTCTGCTGGAGCTCAAATTTAGAGTATGAAATTTTCACTGTCGGAATTTTCCGACAGCTGATGTCGCCCAGGCGACAGCAGAGAAGTTACAACAACTTCCCACACAGCAACATGACGAGCGGCTGTTTTGCACTGTCGGAAATCCGACATCGATGTCGCCCAGGCGACAGCTCGGAGGTTAGAGCAACTGCCCGCACGACAGCACTACGAGCGACAGTTTTGCGCTGTCGGAAATCCGACATCGATGTCGCCCAGGCGACAGCTCGGAGGTTACAACAACTGCACGCACGACAGCACTACGGCGGCAGTTTAGCGCTGTCGGAAATTCCGACAGTCGATGTCGCCCAGGCGACAACGAATTTCTATATATTGGCTCCTTTTGTTCGTGCATTCCAAGTATTGATAATTTCAAGTCCCTTCCTGAGTGCATACGAACCAGAGAGCTCCAGAACCTCATCAACTCCCATTTGTGCTTAGAAGGTTTGAGATTGAAGACGAGATCGGGCGCGCTTCTTCATCAACGATCATCTCGAGGCTTCAACCTTCCTTTCAGAGATCTGAATTTCTAGGGAGTTGTTCTTGTCATATTGTATTTTCATTTTGTATTGGTAGGGAAATCGTCTCCTTGTGCGTGACGTCTAAGTCCTTGCGTAGCTTAGGGGAAAATCGCTTCCTTGTGTGGAGCGTCCAAGTCCTTGCGTGGCTTGGTGGGAAATCGTGGCCTTGTGTGCTACGTCTAGATCTTGGGAAGATCTAGAGGATAAGCTTGGGCTTGGTCTAGAGAGAGACAAGTGATAGCCTTCCGATCCTTGGGAGAAGGATTGGTAAACACAAATTGTAAAAGGGTTATTATCATATTTGTGCCTTGATCTTAAGCATTGTTAAGATCATATTATTTGTATGCGATTTTCATAATTATAAAGTTATGAATTTTTCTTTAATTGCAAATATGATTGTTTAATCTTTAACTTAGAAATTTGTGTTTGAATTTATTCTAAAAATTACATTAGTTTGAAATTTTTATAAGTAACTTTTAGAAAAGTAAAAGTTGTTTTAAAATTCGTAAGTAAAAATCATATTTTCTAGAAGGCCCTTATTCACCCCCCCCCTCTAAGGGCGCCTCAAGATCCAACACGTGGTATCAGAGGGAGGTTACTCCAAAACGGTTTTACCACCGGGAGTAATGGCGCACAACGATCACGCGTTCGTTGAGGGGCAAGGAATTAGTAGGCCACCACTTTTTACGGGCACGGACTATAACTATTGGAAAACCCGAATGCGATGTTTTCTAATAGCTCTCGACATGGAAGTTTGGAATATGGTCGAGACGAGTTATTCTTCCCCAACAATTGTTGTAGGAGATGTAACTATGGTCAAACCCAAAGACAAGTGAGATGACAATGATTAATTAAGATGTAAAAACAATGCAAAAGCCATGAATGCTTTATTTTGCGCACTAGATCGCACTGAATTTAATAGAGTTTGTGCTTGTGATACTGCATATGAAATTTGGAATTTTTAGAAATCACTCATGAAGGTACTTCGCAGGTAAATGATTCAAAGCTATTTCAACTGGAGTCAGAATTCGAAAGATTCAAAATGGAGGTGGATGAAGAAATTGATACAATGTACACACAATTTACTAAAATCGTGAACGATTCAAAGGTGTTGGGTAAGGTTTTCTCCAATGGAGATTAGTGATGAAAATCTTAAGATCACTTCCCCCGAAGTTCAATCCTAAAGTGACTGCAATTTCTGAGTCACATGATCTTAAGACCTTACAATTGGAGAGTCTCATTGGGAATCTAAAAACCATGAATTGGAGTTGAAGATTCAAAGCCAAGAGTACAATTTAGAGCCCAAAAAGAAAAGCTTGGCATTGAAATCTAAAAAGGAAGTTGAAACTGAATCTGAAGAAAGTGAGGAAGATGAGGAAGGACTGTTTGTGAGAAACTTTAAGAAGTTTATGAGAAATCCGGAAAGGAGAAATTCATTTAAAAAAAATTTCAAAAAGAATGATTTTGCCTACCAAAAAGGCAAAGGAAAAATGGAGAATGAAGAGGAGCGTCCGCTACCGGAGTGCTACCATTGCAAGAAGATTGGTCATATCAGAAGCAAGTGCCCAAAGTACCTGAAGAGCAAAAAGCAAAGAGGCACGATAAAAGCTACAAGAAAAAAGTGTTAAAGGCAGAGACTTGGGATGATTCTTCGTATGGTGAAGAAAGTGATTCCTCAACACAGGAGGAAGAGGAGGCAAATGTCTGCTTGATGGGGAAAGAAAATGCGTCATCTGACGACGATTGCAGTGTCCAAAGCGACACTGAGGTAACTCCTCCATCTTATGATGATTTATATTCTGAATTTATGAAAACTTGCAAATTTTTGGATAAATGTCTACAGGAAATCGATTTCTTAAAATGTGAAAACAAAGTTCTTTTGAAAGCAAATAAAAAGTTATCAAATGATTTGAAATCTATTGGGAACGAGAAGGAAATTTGTCAAGATTGTGATTGTTTGCCCGGAAAGCCCGCGATCTAGTCTTTACAATACAAAATGACGGTCTCAGCGGTCTTCGAATTTTGTGATCGCACAGATCGTCAACCCTCTGCCTAACCTGGTTTCCTATGTTACAAGAAGCTGAAGCCACTCGAGATCGCCAGTCCGAGCGGTCTGGGCTTTTTTCTATTTTTTACTATTTGTACCCCACTTCGCTGCCCCGGCTCTCCTGTATCCCGGGCAGCCCGTAGTTTTTCAGTTCTGCCCGTTTGGGCAGTGCCCTCGTCTATAAATAGAGGGGTAGGGGTACCAGAAAAGGGGACTTTTTCCCGGGGCTCCAGCTTACAACCTGTGTAAGTGGTCTCATTTTTTCGTGATCACTTTTCCGTGATCGTTTTTCCCTCTCTTCCAGCATCTTCTGTCTTAGTAACCTACACTTCGCAGCTTTCTCCCATTCCCTTTTTTAGTGTGAGTTTTGGAGGTACCATTTTTGGCTCCAACAGAACGAACACGTGACCTTCAGATTTCGAAGTGTCAGGTGAAATCCATAGACTTTCAAGATGGCTGATCGCCGTAGAGGTCGTCCCTTGCGATCTCCCAGCGTTCCCCCTTCCGATCACAATCCGTTAGAAGCGCTTGAGCGCCGCTTCGAGCTTCGTGTTGAACAAGCTCTCCGTGAGGCCACCCGAGCTAGGCAGGACGCCACCTCTGTTCAGCAGGAGATCGCGCGGTCTCAGCAAGAGGCCGCTCGAGATCGGCAAGAAGTCGTCCGGGCTCAGCAGGAGTTTGCGAAGCAGATTGAGGCTATGAACCAGGTTCTAGCCGCGATCTCCCAGAAGATCCTTCCTCAAACCTCTCAGGTCGCTACTCCAGACCGCATGGCAGGCGGTCACCCGAGCGATCACCCCGTCTTCCAGCCACAGCTCCTCAGCGATCTTAGCATGAGGAGTTCGCCGCCCGTCGTAATTCTTTTCGAGCCGCAGCCAGGGGCCTCCGGCCCAAACCCTGAATTTTGAAGAAGGATTTGCTTACCCTCAAGATCCTCCTGCCTCTTTTCTTCCTCCTCCAGGACCTTCTATTTTTGGGGAGCCTTCCCCCTTTACCGATGAGATTCGTCGGGATCCGATTCCTCATGGATTCAGAGAACCTCACCTTCCAGTGTATACAGGAGAAACCGACCCAATGTGCCATCTTCAAGCCTTCGAGTCTGCTGTGGCTCTCAGGAACATTTCAGATGGAGTGAGGTGCAAGCTGATGGTCACCTCCTTCGATGGGTCAGCCATGGAATGGTTCTATAAGCTGCCTTGTCAATCTATCCCAAGCTTTGCTGCCCTGAGGCAAGAGCTCCTCCTGAGGTTCGCCACCGCAAAGAAGAGGAAGAGTGGTCCTGCGACCCTCTTCAAGATCAGGCAAGGGGACAACGAAACTGCAGCGCATTTCGTTGACCGTTTTCAGAAAGAGATCTTGGGAGTTAGGGATATGGATCCCGAGCTCTATATGGTGGCTTTGATCAGTGGTCTGCAGGAGGGTCCTCTGAAGTTCAAAGTCACAACCAAGGAGCTAGCTCCTATCATGAGCTGATCAGCATTGCCAATCGCTACATAGAAGGGGAGATCAACAACCCCACCTATGTGAGCAATTTGACAAACAGGGCCACTCAGAAAGGCTCTGCAGGATTTTATCCGGCTCCGTCTTCCTCTAAGCCCCGACAAGAGCTCCCACCTCCGGCTCCGAGAGGTAAGAATTACCGCAACAACCGCTTCAACCGAGGTAATCAATCCTTCCCACTTCAAAATTCATTTCTTCAAACTCCCGCTACTCCTGCTCCGCAAGTCACCCCCATCCACCAGATCCAGTGTGCTCAACCTCCTCTTCTACCCATTCCTTCACTTACAATGAATCCCAAGAGTCCTTCACGGACTTTGGCGTTTCTATGAATGAAGTGCTTCAAGTACTTCAGAAGCAGCCCTTTTTCAAGAGGCCAGCTCCGCTAAATTCTGACCGAAAACCAGAAACCCAACTCTCTATTGTGAATATCACAGAGATAGGGGTCATTTGACGAGGATCGTAGAGCTCCCGCCTGTTCTTAGAGAAGCTTCTGAAGGAGGGTAAGCTTCGAGATCTCATCCAGAAGAATGATTCTTCCAAAGCCTCAACCTCCAAGGCTAAGGAAGTAGCGGAAGTCCATTGGGAATGCGAAGAAGTGGATGATATTGTCCATCTTGGCAATATCGGCTTTCCCAATGAATGTGTGGATGCTGATGACGAGGGCGCCTTGGGCAATCTCTTCTGCATCCACGGAGGTGCAGGTCCGGAATCTTCAAGGAAGGCGAGTCTGAAAAGGGTTTATCAGTCAGAGGTTGCTGCCACCTCTTCAGCCCCGGTCCGGGGAACGGTAACTTTCGGTGACGAAGACCTTCCTCAGACCGCGAATCCTTTTGACGACGCGGTCGTCATCAAAGCTGTAATTGAAAATTATACAGTAGAGAAGATTCTGATTGACACGGGAAGTTCAGTCAATGTGCTCTTCAAACCCGCCTTCGTGGCGTTGCAGACAGGTAAAACCCTCCTTTCAATGAAGGCCCCCTTTATGGTTTTTCAGGAGAGAAGAAAGAAGTAGAAGGGCTCGTCACTCTTTCTGTGATTCTGCGGGGGATAGTGAAGCTGGTCAAATTTATAGTCGTTGATGCTCCCAGTAGCTACAACGCCATCTTTGGAAGACCCTTCTTGAATGCCTATCAAGCCATCGTCTCCACCTACATCAAGCGGTGAAGTTCGCCTTGAACGGCAAACAACACCGAATAAGGAGCGACCCAGGAAAGCCAGGGAATGCTATGTAAAGACGGTCAACATGATCGTATCCTCTCCTCCCAAGAAATCATGATGGCCGAATCAATCGAAGCTCCTGAACAAGTCCAAGCTGCAGAGGAAATTGAGGAGGATGCAAGAGATGGAGTTCGCTTGGAACCTGCCCAAGCAACTCAAGAGGTCCGGATCAGCGAGGAAGATGAGAGCAAGAGCCTCTCCATCAACACTGAGTTATCCGAAGCTGACAAGGGTCAGCTCATCTCTTGTCTTCTGCAAAATCTAGATATCTTCGCTTGGTCGGCGGATGATATGCCCGGAGTGGACCCGGATGTTGCTTGCCACCATCTCAATCTTGACCCAAACTTCATCCCGATCCAGCAGAAGAAGAGGTCTGTTGCAACTACTCTAGCACAGCCTATCCGTGAAGAGGTAGAGAAGCTCCTGAAGGCAAAGTTCATCCAACAATTCAATACCCGGAATGGGTGTCAAACGTTGTAATGGTAAAGAAGTCGGGTGGAAAGTGGAGGATGTGTGTCGACTTTACTAAACTCAATAAAGCTTGCCCCAAGGATTGCTACCCCTTGCCTCGGATAGATTCTTTAGTAGATTCTGCGGTAGGTTATTCTTTTATGAGTTTTTTAGATGCTTTTTCAGGTTACCATCAAATCAGAATGCATAAACCAGATATACCTCATACTCATTTATCACAAATGATGGTTGCTTCTGTTATCTCGTAATGCCTTTCGGGCTAAAGAATGCTGGAGCAACCTATCAGAAAATAATGGACACAGTGTTCAGAAGTCAAAAAGGAAGAAACCTCGAGGTATATGTTGATGACCTCTTGGTAAAAATAAACTGTTCTCTTCTCATCTTAGAGACCTCTCGGAAACTTTTGCAACCCTTCGAACTTTTAATATGAGGTTGAATCCGTTGAAGTGTGTTTTCGGGCAAGTAAAGGAAAATTCCTGGGTCACCTCCTTACTCCAGAAGGGTTGGAACCCAATCCTGACAAAGTGAAAGCTATTCTGGAAATGCCCCCTCCCAAGTCCCCAAAAGAAATTCAGCAGCTGGGAGGGAGGATGGCAGGCTTAAGTCGCTTTATCTCCCGTTCAGGAGATAAGAGTGCACCTTTCTTTAAAACCCTCCGGGGGGAGTAGGTTCGAGTGGACAAAGGATGTGATGATGCTTTCACACAGCTGAAGAAGCAATTGACATCAACTCCTTTGCTTCAAAGCCCGCGAGAGGGAGAAAATCTATTTCTGTATATGGGAGTCGGAGCCGATGCCATAAGCTCTGTTCTGGTTCGAGAGGAGAAAAAGAAGCAATTTCCAGTCTATTACGTGAGTCGAATCTTGAAGAATGCAGAGACTCGTTATCCTATTCTCTAAAAGTTGGCTTTAATGCTTATAACTTCAGCAAGAAGATTAAGACCGTATTTTCAAGCTCACTCGATTCTAGTCGTTACTGATCTTCCATTAAAAAGTGTCTTGGAGAAGCCAGAGCATTCAGGCAGGTTGGCAAAGTGGGCAATAGAGCTCGGTGAGTTTGACATATCCTATGTTCCAAGGATGGCAATCAAAGCTCAAGTCTTAGCAGACTTCATGGTGGATGCCAAAGAAGTTGAGTCGCAGAAGGGGGTCGGAGTGCCCTTGCCTGGAAAATCTTCGTGGATGGAGCCTCAGGGAAATTCTTCCGGAGCAGGAGTTGTCTTAATCAACCCAAATGGAGTAAGACTGGATCAGGCGCTGAAGTTCTATTTTCAAGTAACAAACAATCAGGCGGAATATGAGGCTTTGTTAGCTGGTCTTAAGTTTGCCAGAGAGCTGGGGATTGATGATGTAAAAGTCTTCACAGATTCTTTAGTGATGGCTTCTCAAGTAAATAGGACTTTTGAAACTAGAGATAGAATTTTAAAGCAGTATCTAACTCTGGTAAAAATTGAGGTGGGGAAGTTCAAAAAGCTTTGCTATCAATCATATTCCAAGAGGTGAGAACGTGGAAGCAGACGAGTTGGCAAAATTTGGACTTCTCTCAGGAGGAACAACTTCGGAGTTGTTTCGCCCGGCGATTGAAGAAGGAGAGGTCATGGAGATTGACCAACATCCGTCTTGGATGGATCCGTTTGTTCTATATCTCTCAACTGGGGAGCTCCATTCATCAATAAAGGATAGGAAAAGGTTTAAACGAAAAACGACTAACTATTATCTTGTTGCAGGAGTGCTTTATAGAAGAACTTTCCTATCGCCATTAGCACGGTGTGTTTCGGAAGGAGAGATTCCAGCGATCCTTCAGGAGGTCCATTCTGGAGAATGTGGAAGTCACTCTGGGCTAGAACTTTGGAGAAAAGAATTCTAAGGCAAGGCTATTTCTGGCCTCAAATGAGGAAAGATGCGGAAAAAATTGCCAAGAAATATGTGAAGTGCCAGAAGTTTGCCCCTCTCCAAAATCAGCCGGCTCAACAACTCAAGTCGATAGCAACTCCATGGCCGTTTGCAGTTTGGGGAATGGATTTGATTGGACCTTTCCTATGGCAAGTGGGCAACGTCGATATATTATAGTCATGATGACTACTTCAGCAAATGGATAGAAGCAAAGGCATTGGACAAAATTACGACTCAAGCCGTGAAAAATTTTATTTGGGGAGAGATAATATGTCGGCACGGAATCCAATGGCAATCATCACGGATAACGGTTCCCATTCAACAATTCAATTCTTATTAATTTTTGTAAGCAAATTGGCGTTGAGATACGTTTCGCTTCCGTACATCATCCAAGAAGCAATGGGCAGGTAGAGGCCGCCAACAAACTCATCATAAATCTCTTGAAAAAAA
>JAWHQI010002257.1:0-40858 GCA_033032865.1 Dactylorhiza incarnata | reverse complement strand
CCCCCCCCCCCCCCCCCCCCCCCCCCCCCACCCCCCCCCCCCCCCCCCCCCCCCCCCCCCCCCCCCCCCCCCCCCCCCCCCCCCCCCCCCCCCCCCCCCCCCCCCCCCCCGCTGCAGATCCTGGCGGAATTGGCCCCGCCAGACCCCCATACGCCGCTGTCGAGCCCGCTGCTACCACATACGCCGCCGTACCAGGAGCTCCCGACCCCTGCCAGCCCGTGCCAGGCGGGATCCCGCTGGCCCGCACACGCTCTTCTTCCGACAGCCGCATGCCGCCGACGCCGTCCGCAAGCCGCGCGCCCGTAGCCGCCAAATCGGCCCCCGATCCGGCCGAATCTTCACTCGCCGGTGTCTTCCCTTTCAACAAGGCCTTCAATTCCTCCATCCGAGCCTCCATCCGCCCTTCCATGGCTGCCATCGAGTCGGTTAGGCCAACAACGTTCTCCTCTAGGGTTTCAATCCGAGAGGACTCCTCTTGAGAGCGAGTGTTCACCATGTCGGAGAGATGAACGTCTCTGATACCAAATGTTAGGACAATAGAGCAACTAAGAGAGATCTTGAGAAAGCTAAGAGAGGATTAGGGTTTGTAGGAGGGAAGAAGAAATTACCTGATAATATTCTGCATAACCCATAAAGGGGGCTGAACCCGCCTGGTTCAGCCCCTGGCCGGCCGGTTCATTGAGTGGGGGCTGAACCGGAAGGTTCAGCCCCGTTGTTTAGCGCGCCTTTGCTCCTCCGAACATAGTGACATCCCGTAAAGCGTAGCGGCGGCGTAACAGTATAAGTACCGAGTGTTAAGACCGATTAATGATCATATGTTGTCTTTGAATAGAACCGGTAGTTCTCCTATGTGCCGAAGCCGAGGAAACTCCCATTTCGCGTGAAAACTGCCGCCCAACCGCTGCTCGTTGCTCCCTCCTACTTAAAGTGTCGGGAGTTCTCACTGCCGACACTCCATCCTGTAGACATTAGCTCTTCTTGGAGCCTCCTCTCATGGCCGACCATAACATTTCTAACAACGGTCAATTCTCTCTTTTCTTCTTAGCCTGCCTCAACCCTACTGTAAGTCTGTAATACACCAGCCCCAAGCCACCTCCTTCCTCTACCCCCAAGCCATGCATCTCATAGTATCCCTCCATCTCTACAACCATCGCCTCCATCCCCTCTTCTCCCACCAACCACCGACTTTCCCTCCCTGCATCCACCTTCCTAGCACCCAAAACCCTAGTCATACCTCTTCCATTATCTTTACAACCGACCACCACCTCAATCTGTTTCTGATTCCCGTTCAACATTGACTAATATTATTCGATGAGTTTATATTTAGTTTCATATTTCTCCCCTCTTCTCCCACCAACCACCGACTTTCCCTCCCTGCATCCACCTTCCTAGCACCCAAAACCCTAGTCATACCTCTTCCATTATCTTTACAACCGACCACCACCTCAATCTGTTTCTGATTCCCGTTCAACATTGACTAATATTATTCGATGAGTTTATATTTAGTTTCATATTTCTCTTCTTTGTACGGCGCACTTGTATTTGTTAGTGGTATTAGGTTCTTAGCATTTTCTACCTTTCTTTCACTAGACTTGCAAGATTTATTTGCTCTGGTGTTTAAATTTTGGCTCTTTCATCAGCCTGCAATTATTATTGATTAGTTTTGTTTGAATTATTTGTAATCAATTGTGATTAGTTGCACAAGTTTTAAAATTTTATTTAATTAATTGTGCATCAAATATTATTGCATGTTGACTTATACATGTACATTGCATTTTAGTTAAATATGTACATCGATTGCATGTTGGCCTACATTCTCACATAGAATTAGGTCAGCGCTAACTGTAGTCTTATATAGTGACACTGCTTTGTGATGGGGATCGGGCTACACGGCTCATTTGGGCCCAGTGAAGATCGGAGCCTCTCATCACGAGCGGATCGCCGATCGTAGGATTTTTCGTTCTTGCACTTTTTCTTATTTTATGTATATTTTTTTAGAGCTACAACGATCTGAGGATCCCGACCATCCGTTGTCTCTCTCATAGTCTATATAAAGGCTTAGAGGGCTCATATTTGAGGCATTGAAAATTGAGTGAAAGAGAAGCCTCTCCTTTTGATCACCACGTGCCGAAGCCGGAATCTAAGTGCCGAAGCCGGAATCTAAGTGCTGAAGCTTGGATTAATCCCCGCCCCTTTTCTTGACTGGCCACCTCTCTCCCTCCACCACCAATTGCCGGCAGCCCTCCCTCCTCCTTCCCTTGCAGTGGAACCACTACACCTTCACCCCCAACCCCCTTGTCCAACCACCCCTTGCTCCCCACTACCTAGGTCGGCCACTCTCCACCACCCTCCCCTCCATATTGTTCTATTATTCAGTTTCCGGCGATCACCGAAAAACTTTTCCGGCCTCCCACTACCACCACCATCATCTCCATCATTTTCCCTTTCTTTTTGTTTTCCGGCGATCGCCGGAAGCCACCTCTGGCGATCACTACCAGCCACCTCTACCTCCACCTGTAACCACCCCACTACCCCATATCTACCTTAAGTACCTCCCCCACTACCCCACTAACCCACTACCTCCTAACTCCCTACTATCCTAAAATTACTCATAATCATATCTCCCTCCACTACCCCACTACATTCTCACGTGGAATCACCTCCCATCTTCCCAACCGAGCCCCTCCACTCTTCCAACCTGCCGGCTACTACTAACTGACCTCCATCCCACATTTTCCTTTTATTTAACCCACACTCACCTAAAATGTCTCTACCGAGAGAATTGTTGCAACTGTTCCCACGTTCGTACTTACAGCCAACTGAACAAGCCAAAGGCTCCACCATCCATTTCCAGTGAACCCAAACAAACCCCATAACCGGATAACCCCACTACCCATTGATTCCCTCCCTGATTGCCTCTGAAAGTTAACTCCAACATCAAAATTTCATCTTCCTGGACTCTCCAGCCCGGGGCCATCTCCTTGCACCCAGCCAACATCGATACAACCCCGAGTCCCCAACCCCTTCATCCAACACCCCTATTGTATTCTCCACATAGCCGACAGTTCCCTACAGCCCTGGGAACTCCAGGTACATCCTCGCTGCTCGCTATCCAGCAGCCCAAAGGTTCATCAGGAGTCCAAATCCAGTCCCATTCTTCCATTCTGGCCACCGGAGACTTGCTGGCGATCCACTCAATCCTCTATTTACTAATTATGTAAGTTTCAGGTTGGTTGTCATTTATTTTATGTTGAATTGTTTCTGAATTTTCTACTAAAAGAATAGTGGTTTGTAATCGTTGTTTCAAAACGTTTGAAGCGTTGTGTATTCCTATTTATCTAGTCATTTGTTTTCACGTACTCCTGCGTTTGTACTTCGACTCTTGTTTCCTTATTTTAATGGCTTTTAAATTTTTGTGGCAAATCAAAATAAATATTGGTTTATAAAAATTTCTCTAATTGCAAGCAAGTATTTGTCGAATTGTGTACGCATATAACCTTTAGTTATCCTTATAGGACCGTCCCGCGTCACTTAGTTTATTTGATAACTATGATCCCATTCTTCCTTGGAGTTATGCTCCCCATAACGTGTGCTTTATTCATGGTATTTATATGCATGCTGTGCTATGAAGTTTATAGAAGTTGCTTCTCCATGCTGTGAGTTCATAAACCTTCTTTTTTTCCTAGTCCGTTCGTTATTTTGATCATCTAATTATTCCCCAGCATCATTCGTTTTTACCATTGGTCAGATCCTGTTGAAGAATTGGTTCTGTTTGTACTAATTTATATCTTTCTTTTTTGTTCTTAGTGGTGGCCAATTGCTATGTGTTCAAAAGCAGGTTGCAAGAGTACGCGCAGAAAGTAGGCATTACAACTCCTGTGTATGATACATACATGGAAGGTCCTTCACATGTACCTGTTTTCAGGTCTTCTGTAATTGTCAACAATGTTACGTATAATTCCTTGCCTGGATTTTTCAACCGCAAGGCGGCAGAACAGTCAGCTGCTGAGGTGGCACTCTTGGAATTAAGTAAAGCAGGCCAGATTACAGAGTCCATTCCTACAGTTGTAAGCCTGTGTTATTCTCTTTACTACTGTTAGCATGAATTTGTTCATTAAATTAATTTGTGGGTCGTTATAACATTTCAAGGTTACATTTGTATCCTACTTGAATTCAATCTCTATATATTTATTGCTAGTTGTAGCAACTGGTTTGTAGTTTGCTCGAGGATTTATTCCTTGATTAGTTTATTTCATGTTAAATTCTATTTAACTTGTGTTTCTGAACACATTTCATTGATATTCACAATATTTATCTATGAACATTTAAGGACCTCTATGGACAAATATGCCGATATCGGTAAACCTGAGATAATGGGGTAGCTCTCTTTATTTCCTTAAGGGTTGCCTTGCCCCTTGTCTGTTTGTTACAAACTGAGTCCGTAACTTGTCGGAGGCTTCGCCTGTAACGCCCCGACTTACTGCGGGTGCGCTACAGGTCTGCAGACTAGTGACCTCAACCCATCTCCACAGATGTGATTGGCCGCAGCCACCAATTCCAAATGGTGGGTTGTTGAGATTGGGTCTCGAACCGTAGACCTCCTTTGATGAGAGAAACTCCAGTTAAGCGGGCAGCACAAGGACTTCCCAGGAGGTCACCCATCCCAATACTACTCGCGCCCGAGCACGATTATAATAAATATAGTAAACATACATTTTTATATAAATATTGAAGCGAGCAACTTGCTTGTGCTTGTATGATCATTTTAGGATGGATGTCATCTGTCCAATAGTTTCTTGGTTGAGAGCTAGAAGACAGACTCCAAAGCAAGAGATTAGGGCAAGCGCAACCCGAGGGTCGAGGGCAAAAATTTGAACATGTTGTAAGCAGTTAACTTGGCTTAAATCCACTTTCTTTCTCTCTCTAGCTCAAGCAATTATATATATATCACACTCTATCTTTGGTATGTAGTCGCTCGTAATATTTTTCATAAGCTTGATTTCTTGCTTTACTTACTGCCTATTTAGCTTCTTTCTTGGCAACTTTATAACTTGTCAAGCTTTTATCATTCCTACAAGTGTAGAGTGTTTTATAGCTAGCCCACGCTGCCCTCACTTTCTCTTGCACTTCCTCTTTTCACCACCAAGATTCTTTATGTGGGGGCACACGACACTCCAAGTACGTTATTTTCACTTATCCTTAAATGTAAAGACATAATTTTTGTGATACTAAGATCAACATAAGGATCATACTTTAGTTGTTCCATAACAGCTTTCTTGAAAGTAACTTGTTTTTTCGTCTTCAAGTTCCACCATCAAATTTTTGGCAATACTTTTGTCCTTCTCGTAAATTTACTATATTTAATTTGCACATCCAACGCCACTAGCCTGTGTTGTGTTAAAATTTCTCCTAGTATGAATTTGCAATCCTTACAAATCTTTCTATCCATTTTGTGAGTCATAAAATAGTCAAATTTGTGCTTATTTGGTTCGCTCTTAAACATTATTAAATGTTATTCCCTCTTCATGAAGAATGTATTCACAATTAGCTCATGTGTTATGACAAAGTCTAAAATGGTTCTTCATTTCTCTCCATACCCAAATCCTCCATAAACGTCTGTATAATCCATATTTTTCTTCTTTATATGTCTATTTAAGTCTCTTCCCATGAAAATCTTCTCGATTTGTGGGATTTCTCTTATTAAATCATGTAAGTCTTCCAAAATTGCACTTTAATAGCTTTGCTTAATCCTACTTGTGGCAAAACACTAATCACATTAATATTTTCATTTTCTGCGACCAAATTAAGTGCTAAGATTTTATCACTTTTTCTACTTATGTTAATTGTTTCATCCCTCCAAGTAGTATCCACAATAATACATATCTCATTGCTTGTTTTATTTTTTCCTGTGTACTATAATTTAAAACTTGAATTGTCTAAAATTTAGCTTTCTTACTCACCCATTTAGTCTCTTGCAGACAAAATATTTATTCTTCTCCTAATCATTGTATTCACTACTTCCATCGTTTTTCCGGTTAGCGTATCTATATTTCAACTTCTAAACCTAAGTTGGTCATAAATCCTACGATCTACTTTCCTTGTGAGAGCTCTTGCATATTTAACACTACACTTAAATCCTCTTGGAGGTGCAGTGTCCCTTGCCAAGACGCCACATTTGGACCATACAACGAGGACTCTTGCATATTTAACACTACATCCAAGTCCTGGAGATGCAGTGGTTCTTGGCGAGACGTCGCATTCCCTATGAGGAACAACCTAACTTTTGGACAATTTCTCCAACGATCCATATTCGTAAGAGTAACTAAATTTTACGCTTGTCATCTACGTAACACAACTCTCATCATTTTTCATCCGGGCTTGGGACCGACATAGGCTGATTTATTGTACCTCACTAATGATAATAAATTGCGTTCGTCAAAACTTGTTGTTCCCTTGGTATGATTTGGTGACCCATATGGTTCACATACCACAAAATTATTCATCACCTAACTAGGTTCAGTAATCGGCCTCGATAATCATACGCCACTAATGCGAGGATTTTATCATCAGAACTAAGGATGAAGAGTCGCTTGATAACATTTGCATTAATTAGGTGATAATAATTTGTATATCTCATCCCCTATTTTTTTCTTCTGTAATTTCACATTTGCCCGATTTTGCATTGACCATAGTCCATAAGAATGGATATGAATTGAATTGATAAAATTGCGAAAATAAAGTCCTGATTATGGCTGAAAATATGGTTCTTGGTTGCCGCAAAATGTGATTATAAGCTTACCAAAACCGTGGAACAATGGTATGACAACAAAATATCAATTTGAAATGTGGCAAGGTGTTAGGAAAATCATTCCCAGAGTGATAGATTTTTCGCGAAGATATGCTCCTGAAGAATGATAAATACAGCCCAAATGATAATTCACATAATCCTGCCTCTTTTTGCATGGGAGTAAATTTACATATACTTGTAATATCAAGTGAGCATGAGAACTTAGCTTGCACATGAGAATAACTTTGTTGATTTGCATGTGAATGGTGCTCATGCAGTCTTCATATATATATATGTATCATATGGATTTATTGTTCCCAACGGGCAAATATGCATATACACGAGTATTCCTCAAGAAAATAAATGGAAAAAAGATCATGTCTGTACTCTCTGTAGATATGTGGTGGTTTGTCGTGTAGGATATCTACAAGCTTTCAGTCATAATATATAGCTCAAATGTGGAGATAAACTAATCTTTGTTTATGTTGAGGCAAATATTCATATCGACGTTGCAAGTAATTTAGTAAGATTGTTCGTGTGCTGGCTGCTGAAAGACGCGTTTCTTGAAGTATTCGTGTACTCGTACAATAGTGTATTTATATATGCAAGTTGTATGTTGGTGGTGATTCTGAGAATTATCTTAAGCATTAGAGTTCTATTTATTTTTAGTGTTTATTTCCTTGATTTTTGCGCTCTAAGAATATCGTAGGACTTCTTTATGTTTGTTTCGTATATACGGAGTCGGCTTTAGTTATCCACATTCTGTGTTTAGCGTCTATTCAAGGTGTCGAGTGACGCCTTTGCCAAATTCTATTACTTTTGAGCTCGAATTTTTCTTTGCCACACTCCAGTGGGTCCAACAATATCGTGGCATGCTTACCAACATTTTTTATATCGGCAAACTTCCATGGTTTTATAGAACCCTAGCACGATCACCATACAATAATTTGCGATAATTTTTGAATGTTTAACAGGGAGTGCTTCATAAACCCCAGGAAGTATATTTTTTTCATAGAAATTTTTGCGCAGAAGAGGAGCCTTGGTGCACCGGTTGAGGTGTTGCCGTGTGACCTTGGGTTCGAGTCCTAGAAGCAGCCTCTTGCAAAAAATGTAGGGTAAGGTTTGCCTGCATTTCACCCTTGGGGTGGGACCCTTCCCCGGACCCTCGCTGCGTGGGGATGCTTTGTGCATCGGGCTGCCCTGCAGATATTTTGCGCAACGGGACTTTTTAACCGAGAAATCCTTGTTTAGTGATATATCTTAATGACATGTTTATGTTGATAATCTTGGTACAGAAGGGGAAATGATTTCTCTTTTGTTACCTGTAATGTTTTCTCCTCAAATCCCTAAAAAAGCTACTACTTTGTCCAGCATGAAACAGGATTATGCAAGAATCTACTTCAAGAATATGCTCAGAAGATGAACTATGCAATCCCTTTATATAGCTGCACCAAGCAGACCTCAGGAACCAACTCTTTCATCTGTACAGTTGAGATTCATGGCATCCAATATATTGGAGCTGCTGCCAAGACGAAGAAGGAAGCGGAAATCAAAGCTGCGCGAACTGCTCTTCTAGCAATTCAGAGTACGTGTTACCGTTACTTTTATTTTTTTTAATTCCGCCCGGAATGTTTTCTTTTACTCTTATCATTTTAACCCGAATTATTGATTTTATTATCCCCCTGCATGGCATGTTTTAAAGTTTGTGCTTCCGGATCATTTTTGGATGATTCTGGCGGATTTCGCTAGTCAAGTTTCCGACGAAATTCAAGAATGTGAATTTCACCTAAAGTTTTTAGGTTGTTGAAACGCTCGTCATTACTAGCGATCGTGCGCAGAGTTCTCCCGTGCGCAATATGCGGCGGCTGTGGCACCTAGCCACCACTCGCGATCTCTTTATACATATATATGAAAAATGATTTTAAAAATTGTTTACTCATTCATCGTTTTTCCGCACAAAATTTGTTTCCTCATTCGTCGTTATGTTCGCCGATTCCTGTCTCAGCTGCATCTCTGGCCGGGGGTCACGGCACTTCCGCCTACACCGTGCTCCCCGGCAAAAAGAAAGTCGCGGAAACCGAGCAGCGGCCCCGCCCGATGCGGAAAAGCCATTGAAGGCGAAGAGGTCGGCTAAATTCAAGAAGTGGCCGAGGAAACGAACATCAAGGCGAAAAAAAGACGCGGGCTCGGCTAAATCGTGCGCAGATGAAACCGCAGAAGCCAATGCAGAAGCGCGCGGCGATGCTCTTACCGGCCATGATGATCAGGCGCTCGATTACTTGGAGATGTTGGACAGAGAGATGAAATTACAGTTAGAAGGAGTTGAGGAGAATGACCCAGGTGTTTAGCAATAATATTATTGGGTTGTATTTGTATAATAATGGAATTTAGATGCCATTAATGTAATTTCTAGTAAAATATACGGGTATTGTTGTAGTTTCTGAGTGTTGTTATTCTTGTTTATTTGGGGCGGCAGAAATTATGCAAAGAATTTTAAGAATCGTGTTAGAAGAGCTGCAGGTTCAGGAGCAGCTCAAATGAAACTCTAGCTGCATCAAATAATTGAGAAAAATGTCAGGTATTTTTACCCCTCTTTATATTTTTCATTCAAAAAAGTTCAGTTATTATGTTAAAATGAGTTTTTTGGTGCTGGTAAATAAATATACAATTCAAAAGTAGATTTTTTTTTAAATTTTATCAAATAAAAATTAAATATTTAACTGATGTTCTTGGAATATTCTACTTTTTCCTGATCCCATTTGAGGCTGATTGAAAATTTTATCTCGAGTTTTAGCTATGCCTAGGATTATTTGGGTTACATTGGAAGCTAAAAATTGAGCTCAAAAAAAGCTAAAAATTGAGCCAATTTTTGAGCTATCTTAACTATGATCAACAGTATCCCATGTGCTCGTGACCAATGTGTTCACAGCCGCCACCATTTTGCCAAACGGGCTCTATAACAACGTTCATTTTGGCTTATTCATCTTATACAATATATTCATAGAGAAATATTTCTTTGGCGAAACATTCATCTTTTTAATTTACCCCTTTATTCATCTACAATATGTCAGGTATGTTTACCCTTCTCTAAAATTTTCATTCAAATTTTTTTTAGTTATTATGAGTTTTTTTGGTGTTGGTAAATGTACAATTGAAAAAGATATTTTTTCCTATCAAATAAAAATTAAATTTTAACTAATGTTCTTAGAATATTCTACTTTTTTCGATCCATTAGCTAAAAATTGCGCCAATTTTTTAACAATCTTTGATCTTCCAATCAAATATAGCTCTTTAAAATTCTCGGATCATTACTATGAACATTATCTCATGTGGTCTGATCACCATGTTCACGATCATAACCGCCCTACCAAACAGATACTATAACAACATTCACTCTAGCTTATTCAATATATATATATAGGGAAAAACATTGTTTTTCTAATTTTACCCTTTATTACAATTTTTATTTTTTATGAGTGGTTTTAATTGATGCATTTTTATTTTATTTTATTCATGGAGGGTATGAGAACCGGTGCACAACTAGTAATCTCAATGGAAAAGGGTAATTAAGCCATCAATATATCAATCATTGAAATAACAAAAATGAAATATATATTAGGAATTCATAAATATATATTATCCGGATTAAGTTTTCTAATTAGCATGCTCCCATCCACAAAAATAATGCAAGTTATCATGAGTTAGTTCATGCAATTTTGACAAAAATGGTATTATACGATGCGAACAGTAAGAAATGCGCACTCTAGAAACACAAAGATGAGCAATTACACCAAATATTTTAGAAATAAGCTTTTGCCGAAATACACTCATAAAAACACGAGCTAAAACTAAAAAAAAGGGCTGAATCCAAACACAAGATACCAGATGATCCATAACCCTTGCGAAGCGCTCATAAAAACACGAACTAAAACTCAAAAAAATTGATGCTCTAATTCTCTCTTAGCCCCTCTTAGCTCCCCTATAAACCCTAGGGTTTCCCACACCCTCTTAACCGATCCTTTAAAGCTAGGGCTGATGTGGCATTTTCGCAAGGACTTCAAAGATGATTAGTAATGCAATTTCGCCCTTTAAGACATCCCGTAATGACTAAAAGTGAAAATTTGACAATCTTTATCTCACCCCATGATTAAGCCCTTCAAGATATCCCACAATGACTAAATCATACTTCCAATCCTCACCTCTCGATTAAACCCTAAACCTTAAACCTCATAAGCCAGACAAATAAAACGAAGACTTTTCACTACCTTCCTGTTAAAAGAAAATTAGAGTCTGGGATTTAGGGTTTATGATCAAATAAGAAAAAATAATTGATACTTGCAAGATTAACGAGGCGAAGGGAAGACGCGACCTTCCAAATCCCACCCCTTCCCTCAAGATAAACCCTTAGTTAAATAAGGCTAGGTCAAGGGATTCCCCTAAACCAAGCTAGAAAAATTTAAGCAGTATCCCCACATTAAAACATCAAAGGATGAAAAAAACAACAACAACAAAAAGGAAAGCAAATATTCGTCTATGAGAGCAAAGATTACAGAACTTATCTCACAATCCGAAATGAATAGAATGCCGCCGAGCATAAAAGAAAGACCATTTCTGCCCCTTATTTCGTTCTTCTCATTTGATATTGTCTTCTCGCTCCCTTATTGCGTACCTTATAATTCAATTATTCCGTGCCTCTCACTAGTCAGCAGAAGCCCGCAGCTTTTGTCTCGCACCAACTGCGAAGAACTCCGTGATGACCTCAAGGGGCATGCCCTTGGTCTCAGGAACCTTGAGGAAGACGAAGATGAATGCGATGACGCAGACAATGGTATAAATCCCGAAGACGCCGGCGAGGCCAATACTTTTGAGCATAATAGGAAGGGAGTATGTGACTATGATGTCGCAGATCCAGAAGACGAGTGCGCATATGGCAATGCAAACTCCGCGGACCCGGGTGGGGAAAATCTCGGAGCAAAGAATGTTTGGAATTGGACCGAATCCCATGACGAAGCAGCAGAAATAGGCAATCACGCTGCCCGTGGACAGCACAGCATGAGCCACAGTCCCGAGCTTGACGACATTGGCTACGATCAGAACGAGGAGCGAGCAAATGAGGATTGGGATGGTGGAAAGGAGAAGAAACCTGCACAAGGGTGGATGGAGCACAAGCTGTTACAAGAGCAGTTATATACATTACGTGCTGCTGGTTTTGATTATACTGAGTTTTCCCCTTCCACAAATTTGTAGATAGAAAACATCTTTCAGAAATGGTGATTTTGTTCTCACTCATTTTATCAGTGAAAACAAAATCACCATTTTTTTTGGTAAGTTTTGAGAGAATTTGTGAGGTTTGATTTTATTGCTAGTGTCTAATTACATAACAAATAGTGTATTTATAGTTAGAAACTAAGGCTTCGTTTGGTGTGGCGTTTTTGCTCCAGTGAGTATGGACAAAAATGCCGCCGTCATAGAATGTAAGTTTGGCATGACAACGGTCATGACCGCCACCAAGAAAAGAGAACTAGTTTTGAATACAAGAGTGGTCGGGCATTCACGGACGACGGTGTATAACCACCGCGTTCACGACCGCTACTGCCGTGGCAAGCAGAGTCTAAATGAGTACTTAGAGATTTAGGGGCGCTAAAGAAAAACTGCAAATTTAAAAGGGAAGATCTTAAACCTTCTCCCAGATATATCCATTAATCTCATGGCAACACCTATGGAAGGAAGCATCAAGAGGGTAGTGAGAGTGCTTATGAGGATGGATGATGAATCAGAACCAAGTCCAAGATTTTTGAGCAGCACTTCGACTCCTGCTTGTTCGAGTATCTGAGGGGTGTAATACAAGACACCATTGATGCCGGAGAACTGCATGAAAGAAAATGTCAGCATGGAGGGATAAAAACAAAATAATATTCAACATATGAACCCAAGCTAAAACCAATTGATACTGGGTGGAGAGACCTAAGAACATATAAGTACACAAGACAACATGAGAGTCTCGCTGAGGGAGTAAATGTCCGACGTGTTCCCTCATGTGTAGGAACACGTAGGGCAAGATGCCCTTAATGTAGGAACACATGGTACATGGCGGAAGAAGAAGAAGAGGGGCATGGCCAAGCCTGCTTTGATACAATGTTAGAACTGAAGCATCAAATATAAAACTAATTTATGCTAGTTGAGAGGCCGAATAATATACAAGTACACTTGGCAACGTGAGATTTTTAATATTGAAATAAATATCCAATGATAATAACAAAAGGCAACTCTGCCAACTCATTATTACTATCACACTATAGAACTTTATGACATGCATATATCTAATTCTCAACAAATGCGTTTCAACGCATTTGCGTGGCTTTTTTGATCTTGAATTGACCTGCTTTCCAGCGGAAAACTATTGGATTTTGTTTCAGTTGATTTTTTTCGTGTTCTTGACTATCATCAAAAGCAATGAGTAATAAACCGCGTCCTGCAAATTTTGCTTATTGATTGCCCAATTTTTCTGCATCTCAGACTAGAAATGCACTAGAAATGAATGAGAAGAGATGAATTAGCCTTCGGTAAAAATAAGTAAATATAAAGTACTCGCAGGATGCTAGTAGCTTAGGCGTGTGGAGAAGTTGTGGTGTTTGAGCAGTGATGGTGCGGAACTACGGTAGCAAACAAAGTGGCATCGGTTTACCTGCATTTGGCACTTTTGTGACAACTTTTTTGATTCAAAATTCACTTTCAGGGGTCCGGGCATTCATGACCGCTAACTCTTGTCATTTTGTCCTAAAACATCAGTTTAGAAAAATAAAGTTTGTGACTTTACTTATCCAAACGCTACATGCTTTTTCATAGCTGCCTTCACAACCACCACCATTCACCAACCGCTCTCCCAAACAGGATTTAAGGAAACTAGTATACTAAAAAAGTAAACTTTGTAACAAATGGAGTGAATGGATACCTGCTGCAGAATTTGGAGACCAACACCAACAATTAGTGCTTGTTTGACGCCAGGTTCAAGAAGATCTCTCCACAAAGGTCCCTTAGCAACTGTTTCTGAAGGATGAATCATTGCTGGCCCAATAGGGTGCTGTTCTAGCAGCAGTTCCTTAGAGTAAAGTGCAGGCTGGCTCACCAAAGCAGCAGCCTGGATAAATTCACCTTCTTCTGGAACTTCTTGACCCTGAAGTGAGAGAATTGACCCTCTCCTTGAGCCAGACACACCCTCTTGGTGCAAATAGATTCTTTTAAACCCTCCTTCCTTCTTGCCGTCCGGTCCACCCTCTCCCTCGGACCATTTCCATGCTAGTTGCCAGCCACCACCAATGCCCATGCTACTGACAGACTCACCATTACCCTGTATGAGACCACTATTCCCTCTCATGCTAAATAAACTTCCATGGGTAGCATGTGGATGCACAATGTCCTTCTCCCCTGCCCCGGTTGCTTGCCGAGAGAGCAGCGGACTGTGCAAATTGTCATCAGAATCGCCTCCGGCAGCATCAGACGCATAATCCTCCCCCTCTCTCGGCCCGGTCTCTTCGTCCCACTGCTCCGTTTTGGGCCCCGCGACACTAAACATGCTGCCGAAGTTTGGAAATAAGGTGCTTCTCATGCTTCCCATTTCTGCAACAGGTAGCTTTTCATGCACACTGCCGAAGAGAGTGACAAGAGGATCCATGAGAGGAATGCTGCCTTGTTTTTCGAAGCTGCTTCCGTGGCGAGAAATAACGCCAATGGCACTCGGCCTCTTAACAGGGCGTGCAACCAAGAGAGACCTTCTTCAGGGCCATAGAGTGTGATTTGTTCCTTATCGCCGTTCTGATCCTGGTCGTCGATGATTTCATTAGCAGGACCGATAATGTACTCCTCTATCGACGTATCTGTCCCAACACCCAGACCTTCCACTAGAAGGGCCATCTCTCCTGTACATCAAAATGAAACAAAGAGCTTATAGTGAGTAGTCCCATGCCTTCATTATAAAATATTAGCTTAAATAATATTAGAAAAAAGATAATAGTAGATAGAAGATGCTATGGAGTGTGTAGGGATCCATTATAATGTCTCTTGTTTAATTAATCAAGTGTCGTGTTTGTGTTGTTAATGAATTTAAATATGTGCGTCTTGTCCCTTTTCTTTTTATGTACAGGTATTTTTGTAACTATTCGGTTTGTGTGGACTCTCTCCCTAGAGCTTCCTGCTCCCTGCAGCGGAAGCCCAATTGTATCTCCGTTATCATCATCTCCAACTCTGGTGAAGCCTCCTTCGACGAGCTACGAATCCCTCTCAAGACCACACACCCGCTCCCAATCGGATGCTCTTATCATCTTGGTATCAGAGCACTCTACAAATGCCGCTACCGATCCTTCCGCCTCGACAAATCCCGCGCGCACTTCCCCTAGTGTCGACGACTCCTGCACGCCACGACTGCTCGTTTCCGTACCGATAGAGACGCAACTATCGCTCGATCCACCCTTCGCCGAACCCCCGCACCTCGCCTGGCGTAGATGACTCCCGCACGCCTCGACTGCTCGTTTCCAGCCCGATAGAGACGCAACTGCCGCTCGATCGACCAACCCTACCCAGCTCGACTCCAGCCACGGTTTCACCTTCTCCAGCCCACCGACGAGCGTCCCAGCCCTCCCACACCGCTGCTCTGCTGCTTCCACGTCCAGTCGAGTGCCCAGTCAACAGAATCCACACTTCCAGCCCGTTGCCCCCACTTCTCCCACCTCTGGACGTCCCCTACATACCTCCTGCGACCATGGAAAAGAGCGGTCTTACCCTCACGCACATCATTGAGGCCATGCAAAAGCTGATGGCTATTCAGGTTCAACAACAAGCCTCGATCGCGGCTTTGACTAACCGCTTAGAGAACGTTCCCCTGTCGGGAACCTCCGAACCATCCCTTCACCTCGCGACGAGTTCTAATCAGGGCGCACCAACCGTTCCTTCCGAGTCTCACGCACCTCGGTCCACAGGAGGTAGTGTCCCACATGATGTGAAGTTGGATTTTTCCCTTTTTGACGGCAAGAGCGATCCCTTGGCATGGCTCACATGTTGTGAGCACTTTTTCTCCAACCAGCTAATGCCATTGGAATATTGGATTGGGTTGTCTTCCTTCCACCTCTTGGACTCGACACAGTTATGGTATGACCAACTGGCGCGAGAGACCCCTACTTTGACTTGGTCCACCTTCAAGCGCGTCTGCAATATGTGTTTTGGGCCGCCTCTCCGCAGCAACCCCCTGGGCGACCTCGTCAATCTCAAGCAATCTGGACATGTGGATGGTCACTTGGAGAGCTTCCACATGTTACTTGCCAGTGCTCTTTCTATCTTGTCAGAGCACCAAGTATCTATCTTCATTGTCATCCTGAACGATCGGCTGCGCCTCGATGTTGAGTTCCGACCCCACGGGACCTTAGCACAACCATGAGCCTCGCCCGCATTTGTGAGAAACGTTTCCTCATGAACACCCCGTCTGGCGGACACTACGGCAGGTACGGGGACAATCGGCATGAGGACACACACTCCCCATTCTAGCAGTCTGTCCACCCCAATTAAGGGTAAGGAATCCGGTGCCACCCCCGCCATTAAGCGACTATCACGGGCAGAGATGGCAGAACGTCATGCACAAGGCCTTTGTTTCAACTGTGATGAACCATATTCGGCCGAACATATGTGCAAGCGTCTTTTTGGGCTCGAAGTGGACGACACCCCCGAATGATGAGGACGGAAATGTTGGCTCGGTGGGACCCCCGTACTTCAAGCTTGTGGACAAGCTTTAGCCGAACAATGGGGAGATCTTATGGGCCCGCGCAGGGAGCGACGACGCGTGTCCGGGATGACATGTATCTGCCATTATATTGAATTTTTTTGTCGCGTACTTTTATTCTCTCCTCATTTCCGCACGTTTTTATTTCTCACGCATTATGTAGCTCCAATTTTGTAAAACTCTTTCGTCTCAATATATATAGGTGAGGAGAGCGAGCTTGATGGTTATGAAGATAAAACCCTAATTTCCTTTCTCTTGAATCTCCTCCTCCTATCATTTTCTTGGTTAGGGATAGGGTTGAGCAAGACTCCCCTCTTCCCTCCTCTCTCGGTCGACCCTGGCTCCCATTGTATCACAACCATTGGGAAGACTAGGTCGAGGAAGGGTCGTGACGATCCTCTCCGAGATTTCTCTCTCAAGACCGCACACCGCTCCCAATCAGAGGCCCGTATCATAATGCAATATTTCAATGACAAGGAGAAAGGACAACCTAATATCAACTTTTCATCTATCAATTAAGAGATTTACGGGCTTTTCTCATGTCGATTAGCAAGTTAATTAATTCAAGTGTAGAACATCAATGAAGTTGGCAGTGTGACATCGACATTACTTGACCGCCACTGAAGCGATGACTGAGTATTATTGCCGCCGCACACATCGCATGTTGACTGTTGAGACCCTGTGCATGGCCACTAGTATCTATAAACTACACACACACACACAATGCAAGCCTTAGGTATTAAAAAAACACAGATCAAAGAGATTAAAATCGAAAGGTTCAAATTCATTTGATGATCCTGTACAGTGAATGCAAAGAGATGACATGAAAAAAAGATATCAACAATCACCAAATTAACATAATAAGAGCTTGAATTGAGTGGAAAATAAACTTTAAGGTGATGTAAATCACAATGAAATACATAACCAAACCTAGGAGCACATCATCTGGCAGGAAGTCAAATCAAACAGATGGTTGCCTTGTAATTTACTTGATCGCAAATTGTTATCGATCATATACGTCAATTATCTACTTTATTGAGTCAAGTTATTGTATTGAGTCAAATGTATTAGTCGAGTCATTTCGTTTAATTAGTTGCGTCAAGTCCGTTATGTTTTATGTTTTGGGTTATTTACACTCATGTCATTGGGGGTCTTATATAAACCCATCGAGTCTTGTGTTAGGAATTATCAATGAAGAAAGTCTATTTTCCTAAACCCTAAAGAGATTTTCGAATCTCTCTCCCATGAGCACACCCCGCTTAGGCAACCATAGTCAAGGCTCCATAGTATCTCCTCCACCGTCATCTCCACCTCTGCCACTCCTCCGGCAACCTCCGAGTAGACCCATAACAAATTGGTATCAGAGTTATCCTTCCTCCTCCACCGGAAACACTTCGACAATTCTGAAGCCAACCCTTCACCCATCGACCTTCTGTTGATCCTCGACGGCAACTGAAATAGCCACTGCTTCGATCGTCCTCTGCTCATCCACTTCTTCCTTCACACACACCGACGTCCATCTCCAGCGCCTCTTCGTCGACGCGTCGACGGGTTCATTTCGCTCCGCTGATAGACGTCGTACCCTTGTTCTTCTCGGTCGAATCCTCAAGCTTCTCCAAATATCTACTTCATCGGCTTCCACCGTTCTTCTCCTCCCAGAACTCGACGCCATCACGTTTTCCCCGCTCTGATCGACGATGACCACCTCCACCCGCGCCCTGCACATGATTTTTTTCAAGCCTCCTGCGTACCCAACTTTCTGCGAGCCTCGCACGTTTTTCTCTACTTCACCGTTCCCTCGAGCAATCCACCCTCCTGTTTCAAGCCCCGAGCAGCAGACCTGGTCCCTCGACTCCTGTGCTCACTTCTATCACCAAGCTCTTTTTATTTATTCCCAATATGGAAGACGTCGTTTAATACGAACTAGAAAGAGAATGCTTGAATTAATGAAGAACGGATACAATCCGGAGCGAGCTCCGGCCAACTCTTGGAGGTTGGTTCCTCCAAGGAGCCTTCTCTCAAATGAGAGCCAAAGACAATAGATCCAAAGATGACCTAACTCCCCAAAACCACCTCCTTATATAGGGAGGGGGGCTCACATTAACTAATACATTTAAAGAAAAGCAATAATAAAATAGGAGGCGCGTGCTCGTAACAATACATCCCGTCAGAAAAGCGACCTTGACCCCAAGGTCGGAGCGCCGCCCGCCGGTCAGTAGTGATATGCTCGCGGTTGGGATGCCGTCGAGGTGCCCGGGGCGTCGTCCGGTAGTCCGTCCGAGAGCAGCAGGGCGTCAAAGTCGGCGGCGGAGAGCGCAACCACATCGTCGCCGATGAGGACTCGACACTCCTTCACCGAGCACTCATGACCAGGAGAGTAGGGGTGCTTGGAGCAGAAGCACATGCCCTTGCTTTGTAAGTCGTTGTACTCCTGGTTGGACAGGCGGTGGGTAGGAACATGACAGTTGTTGCGAGGACCCATCATTGGTGAACGGGGTAGGGGAGGTGGCAGAGGTGGAGGTTTGGGATGGGTCGAGAAGTAAGGTTGGGAGGGATGTCTGGAGGAAGGTGATGGGTACGGAATGTCGTCGGACGTCGCGAGGAATTCCGCCTCCACAAGGGGGGAGAGGTTGATGGCTTGGTGGACCGTTAATGGTTTGAGGGTGCGGAGACGGGAGCGGAAGTGGGGTTGCAAACCGTTCATGAAGAACCCCAAGTAATGGTCTGGGGGAGTCCGGGAACATGAGTGACCAATTCCACGAAGGCATCAATGTACGAGTCAATGGAGCCGGTGTGACGGACCCCGCAAAGTCGCTCGATCATGAGGCCGGAGTAGCGGTCGTCATACCGCTGAATCAGGGCCTCGATGAGATCTGTCCAGGTGAGGGCGGAAGAGGTCTGGCGGAGCCAATGGAGGGCAGACCCTTCCATGCCGATAAGTGCGGTGGAGACCCGTTGCGCCGGAGGGGTCTGGTGGATGTCGAAGAACTGTTCGGCGCGGGCAATCCACCCAAGGGGGTCAGTCCCGTTGAATGTAGAGATGTCAGGTCCACGGTACGGTGGAGTAGGTAGTGCGACCACTGTGGGTGTATCGGGGATCGTAGTGCTGGGTGATCCCACAGCCGAGGCGGCAGGAGGCCCGGAGTGTTGTCTGGGTTGTAAGTTCTGGAGCATGGTAAGAATCGAGGCGAACTGCTCGGTCTGTACCTCGAGACGGGTGTTTATGGTGGCGAGGGAGTGTTCAAGGGCTTCCACGAGGGATTCCATCCAGCTCTTTGGCATATGAGGACGACTGCGCCGAGCTGGAGGTTGGCAAAAGAGTAGGCAGAAGCGTAGGCGCTGCCTAAGGAACTGGAGGTGAGCAGCAGATGATCGGTGCGTCGGATCGATGGGGCGAGGCAGAGCGGCGGTGCCGAGGCGGCTGGACGCTGGCCGCGGTCGATCATGGAAGCGGGCGCTGGAAGCGGCTGGAAGCGGTCAATCGTGGAAGCGAGCGCTGGAAGCGGTCGATCGTGGAAGCGGGCGCTGGAAGCGGTCGATCGTGGAAGCTGTCGATCGTGGAAGCGGGCGCTGGATGCGGTCGATCATGGAAGCGGTCGATCGTGGACGTTGGCGCTGGATGCTGGTCGATCGTGGAAGCGGTCGAGCGTGGAAGCGGGCGCTGGACGCTGGGCTGGCGGGCTAGCAGATCGCGGTTGCGGGAGAAAGAGAATGCTTGAATTAATGAAGAACGGATACAATCCGGAGTGAGCTCCGACCAACTGTTGGAGGCTGGTTCCTCCAAAGAGCCTTCTCTCAAATGAGAGACAAAGACAATAGATCTAAAGATGACCTAACTCCCCAAAACCACCTCCTTATATAGGGAGGGCGCTCACATTAATTAATACATTTAAAGAAAAGCAATAATAGAATAGGAGGCGCGTGCGCGTAACATCGTTCCTTTCCTCGAGCCCCGAACCGCAGCAACCCTATTCAAGGTTTTTTCTTAAATTATTGATTATCTTAATTAATTCTTATAGTGAATTAATTAGGTAATTACTTAATTAAGATGTCAGTTCCATTCAACGCCACCAAGAACGACCTCCTTGCACAATTTAGATCCACACCATACAATTCGGAGACTACACAACTCATTCCCGAGTCACATCGTCTCAGCGCTGCCATCATCACGCTCCTCACCGATCTGATCGCTGCCCGCAAAAGTAACAAATTACTCGTTGTTGGAAATGTCGCAATGTCGGTCTATTAGAGTTTTAGGTATATTTGGGTTTAGTCCCACATTGTGTATTGTGTGTTATTGTGTCTATGTACTTATGTGGATGAATGTAGTATCACTTCTATTTTCTAATTTCCCCTCTTCCAACATGGTATCAGAGGCAAAGATCTGAAACCCTAAAAAAATTCTTTTCTCTCGTGAGTCGCTTCCCCTTCTGCTCTGCTTCTCGATTTCGTCGACGAGCCCGGCCCGTATTCGTCATCCCATTCTGCTCCCGCTCCCGCCGACGCGATCGGCTTCTGTGTCCGTCGACGGGAGCGGCTCTGTAGCCTTTATCGAAGCTCCTCGATCCCCTCTGCTCTGCCTGCGACGACAACATCGACGGAGGTTTTTATTTCTTCTCTCTGCGCCTGCGTCTGCGTCTGATCCCGACGACAACATCGACTGCGTCTTCCCGTCGAGCCCTCTGCTTTAGCCGGCGCTCGATCCTGTCGTCGACTGCGTCGCTGGAGTTTTTCCCGTATGGCTGTTGTTCTCGCTGACAGCTTCTCCCATCGAGCCTGCGCCTGTTTGGGCTCCCGTTTGCGTCATCGATGCAGGTTTCTGTCGACGATTCCAATGGATCTGGCGCAGCTCTGATAGGTTTCCGCTGCTTTGTCAGCCGATGTTTCCATCCTCTGGTGATGCCGATGGCCCCAACTGCTTCAGATCTCTGCTTGGGCCTCTTTCTGCTGACTGTTGGAGGTATCCTACTGCTGATCCCACCGGGGATTTTGGATCTCGCTGCCGCTGCATGCTTATCCCGTCGATGATGATGTTGTGGTGTTTTTTAGTCATTTGTTTGTCAGTGTTTTTTGCTTCCCATTGTTTGTATGTCTATATGCACATGTTATCCACATAAGGGGGAGTGTTGGAAGGAAGGCGACTCGGATGATCTTTCCCGACTTTTCGCCTTCGTTCCACACGGCCTCCAGGCTTATGTCATGTGTCTCCCCATGTTTTCTTTTGATTGGTCGTGTGTTGGGGACGTGATTGATGTTGGTGTTATTATCTCAGCGGGTTGTGTCGTGTGGGACTGTGTCGTGTGGGACCGTCCTTTGTGCGGATTATCCCCGACGGATTATCCCCGGTTGCCCCTTTGATGGTGTGTTCCACATCTTTCGTTCTCTTTCGCATGTTGTGTGTGTAGGTGATGTTGGTTGACCTTTCTATCCAGCGGGGTGTATCGTGTGGGAGTATCCCCGGTAACCCGTCTGTTGATTTCTTTCTTGCGAGTCCGCGTCGTGTGTGGGACCTACGTCGTGTGTGGGTCAGCGTCGTGTGTGGCTATGTCCCCGACTTGATTCCCCGGTTTGGAATTTCTCCCTGTGGCTCGTCTGATATTTTGTCCCGCATTATCTACCTCCATTGCCGTTATTTGTGGTGTCCAAGCTGAAGGGTCCCACCTTCAGCTTGAGGGGGACTGGGGGAGTGTTGGAAATGTCGCAATGTCGGTCTATTAGAGTTTTAAGTATATTTGGGTTTAGTCCCACATTGTGTATTGTGTGTTATTGTGTCTATGTATTTTCTATTTAAAACCCCTATGTGGATGAATGTAGTATCACTTCTATTTTCTAATTTCCCCTCTTCCAACACTCGTCATTTCACCGCCTCCCCAGCTCCCGCTATCGTCACCTCGCCGACTCTTTTGTCGACCCCTGCTTTGTCGGACCTTGCTCTGTAGGCTCCAGCCTTACCGGCCCCTGCTCTGCTGGTCCCTTCGGCCGCCTTACCGTTGTCGCCTCAAGATCCGTTCCTGATGTCGACCGTCATTCCTCCGTCCTCCTTGTTGCTACAATTCACTGTAGCTCCGACAGCCCCACCGGACACATTCCGTCCGCTGCCCGTTGTTCCGACGGCACCTACGGTCCTCGTCGAAGCAACCACCGATGCGACACACTACCGAGCGCTATTCTGGCGAGAGATCAAGATGTCAGATGACTCGGTCATCCACGCAAAGTTCGAGCTTGAGGCCAAACTCGATTTCGAGGATGGATGGGATGTTATGGATAATATACGTTAGTTATCTAGTTTTATTATTATTATTGAGTCAAGTTATTGTATCGAGTCAAATGTATTAGTCGAATCGTTTCGTTATATTAGTCGCGCCCTTAGTTATTAAAGGCGCAAGGCGCACCAAGGCGCAAAGGGGTCTTGGAGCCTAGGCGCAAGGCTCAAGGCGCAGGCGCGCGCCTGACGAAGACAAAGCGCAACCACATTCATTTAAAAAAATAAGCATGAAACATTAGTTCATCTTCTTGATTAGATTTTTCATCTATTCTACTCATTAATCATTCATTACTATAATTTATAACTCTTAAAAAATAGAATTAATATGGTCGTTTACATCATATCTAAGTCTTAACACTCGATTACGTTTCACAAACACTAAATCATGCAAAAAATATTGAGTTCTTACATTATTTCTTTCTTTCAATTGGGAAAAAATGGTTTGCAACAGAAACCGCTCTCAGACGCGTCTTTTATACTCCAAAGGCGCAAAAAAAGGCGCACGAAGGCGCAAGCCTCTGAGCCTGTTGAGCCTGGAGCCTTAGGCGCGCCTGAGGCGCGCTTTTAACAACTAGGGTCGCGCCGAGTCCGCTATGTTTTATGTTTTTGATTTATTTACACACATGCCATTGGGGATCTTATATAAACTCATGGAGCCTTGTGTTAGGGATTATCAATGAAGAAAGTCTATTTTCCTAAACCCTGGAGATTTTGGAAACTCTCTCTCTTGAGCACATCCTGCTTATGCAACCGCGGTCAAGGCTCCGTAGTATGACCTTCGCCGTCATCTTCACCTCCGACCACTCCTTTGGCAACCTACGAGTAGGCCCATAACACAAATCAACATAATAATCAGTTACTGAAATGTCTCTGAAAACATTAATTAAAGTGTGTAAAGAGAACACAACACAACCTGAAAAAGCTGAAAACCTCAACCACAAATAAGTGAAGAAAAAGAAAACCACAACAGTAAGAAGTAGTGAAAAAAAATTTCATCCTTCAAATCTTAATTAAGTATTTCATAGAATATTACAACACAAAAACTGTAAGAGAATGATCATAAAAAGCCCAAAAGAATTAACAATCATTAAACAAAACTAACATCATTATGATCATCATAATCATCATTAGTTCCATTTCAACTATTTGGAGTTGATTTCAGTGTCCTTTTACTCCATGCACTGGCGTTAACCTTTTACTTATGTTACCTTAGGTAAAACTTTATTTAATTTGCATTCATTCTATTTTCCTTTCTTATTGATATAACTTCAGCACTCCATTTTAAATGCTCAAAACACCAAAAGCTCTTTTAATATCATTTTTATTAATGCTACTCCTAAAATCTATGAGCATAATCATTTCAGGAATGCTTTCAATTTTGATCACAAATCTATATAAAATTCATTACTATAATACCGAACTTGATTTTGGAGGCGCTTTGTTGCCCGGCACTCTGAATCTATAAAATGAAGGATGTTTCTTTGGGATCATACAAACTTTCTTTCAACTCTACGTGATACTCCAAAACCCATGTTATTGAAAGGCGATTTTCTTTCAACTTCAAGTGATACTCTGTTTAACCCATGTCACCCAAAGGCAACTCTACATGTTAAGCCATAACATTGGACTTAACAATTACGTCTTCACCAATATCTCGTTTTTTTCATGTCATAGAACTAAGCTGCAAATATACCGTAGGATATCCTTTGTTCTCTTGTCCATTCATTGTGTTCAAACCCAGAAAATTTGCATTATAATATAAACAGTTTGTTCACCCTTCTCTTTACAAGTTTTTTCAACAAACTCGGATACATTTTTCCTAAGCACATACCAAATCAAGTCCTACGCAACTACATGGAATTGATTTTCATTGTAAAAAAAATGAAGAGCCTTTCAACAACTATAATTTTCTTCCTTAAAAATATCTTTCAGAAATGATTCCCTATCATAAAGCAAAAACGATTTTCTTATATCAATATTCTACTTATCTTTATCCAATTAATCCCTTGCATAATTTTAATAAAGGCTCATAGCTTTGAGTCCCGACAATTACTTGTCGCAGTATCCTTTAGATTCGTAAATGCTGTGATATAATCGGTTATCTTTAATGAATATACATCCAATTTTGTAAGGTTTCCTTGCACTTCAACTTTCTCAAAATATTTAAAGAAGACACTTAAATATTTCTCCTTGAAGACAATAAACATTTACTTCCACATCCCTGATGTGTGAAAAGTTATGAACTGCATATCCTCTAAACTAGACTGTCCTAAAATTACCCACATCAAACACCACACTTCACCAACAAAAAGGGTTATGTAGATTCATTATATCCAATATAAGTTTACAATAAGGGACCCTCAAAATGTTTCTCCTGGAAGCAAATAAACATTTACATCCTCATCCCTGTAATTGTTGAAAAGTTATGGACTGAATATCCTCCAGAATAAATTGTTTTACAATTACCCACCAAATACAAATCTTCCAACAAAAATGGTTATGTAAAATTTTCAAGTCCAATAGAAGCTTACTACTACTTCCAAGTATACCTTAGTTAGCTTTGACATGCCCCTCGCACATGTTTTCTTCTCAATGACTTGCTATTCTCCTGAAGAAAAAAAATGCAAGATCATTCTACACTCATTTTATGCTTCTTCTCGTGTAAACAAAGTATTCTTAAGCTTAAATCAATTACCCTCTCTTATAACTTCTTGAATGGTAAATTTAATTCCTGTATATTTAACTGACACAGTAAACGTCCTTGTATATAGTGATCATAAAGTACTTCTTTAATGACTATACATCATATTTGTCTTGACGATTTGATTCGGACACATAAATGAAAATAAATATTATTTAAAGTGCAAAATTATGTGTGCACAAGTCAAAAAGACCGAAGGAGCCCATAGTTAATAATAGTTCGGGCTAGACTGGAGACCATAGTTAATAATAGTTCTTTATTACTAGTCTTTGTATTTCTTTTCAAGTAGGTATTTGATGTTCTTTTAAAACCTATACCTATGAGATAATGGTGTATGAAGGAAGTACGCTTATTTTGTTTAAGAGAATGGAAAATGAGCCCTAGGACTTGGGATGAGAAGCTTGTCTCTCATATATATATATATATATCTAAAGCCGCCTTCAACTTTGCACCAATTGGTTTGATATCACCATATCCACCCGCAAATTTCTCAGTCACCGGGTGGTATACTTGCTCGTCGATCGTTCCACATGTTGTGGTTTTTCGAGCATTCGATATCTTTGAATAGTACTTGCACAATCACTCTAGTGTGCATTTCACATGTTGATCACTATACAGAAGCAACCCACTACCCTATCATATTTCTCGACGACCACACACGGATCTTCCACCATAGATCCTGATGCTACCGTTGTCTCCTCCCATTGATGTGTGACATCCTTCTACAAATGTCCTGCTTGCTTCAACACCAACCGTCGATGCTCAGTTCCGGTTCCTCACAACTCATCTTTACTCCGTACCAACTCAATCAATCTTTTGTCGTCACTATCGCTCAACGACGTCATTCTACTCTTACAACTGATTTCTTCAACCCCTCCCCACCTCAGAACTTCATTTCATGCATATCACCCACTTAATGACTGCCCTTGATGAACTTTCTCTCCCAGTCACCTCCCTCTCTGGAAGCATGAATCACGTTGAGAATACCTTGTTTGACATCCAAATCACTGTGAAAAATCCACACCCTCGTTGTCGCCCGACACTACCATCGAGGACTCTCATGACTGCACATCCTCCCACCGTCAACTTGCCCGCTCCAACAGCAAAGCTCGTTGACATACTCCAATCCATCTTTAGCCCCAATGCAAGCTATCTTCATCGACTCGACATTCACATGTTTGATAGCACCGCCCCTTAGGTTGGATTGCTCATGTTGAGGATTTTTTTGAACTACAAAGCACTCTTAAGATTCAGAAGGTTCCTTTATCCTGCTCTCCATCGAACCCGCGACGCTAAAACAACTCATCCTTAAGGTGGACACTACTCCAAGAGCAGCATATACATCGATATGAGTCTCCAAGCGGACAAGGCTTCCAAGCGACTCAGAACAATTCTCCAAATGGAATCAGAAACCTCTTACACCGACGATTTCAACGAGGATGTCATATATGTTCTAGGGCTCTCGACAGAGCACTTGTGTTACTTCCTCATTGGGTTACAACCCCACATACACGCACGCCTTCACATCCTCAATCCACCGACACTCTTCCTCAAGCAATAGAGCAAACACGTTCCGTTGAAAATGAGTTATATGCATTCTCGATAACTGCCCCGACACACTATCAGCTTCCAACCCGACACATTGACATTCCTCTCACCTTTCACATGTTTCCTCTTGGAGCTTACAAATACACCGACATGAACCTCCATTGCCACCTTCTCTGCTGCTAACCACTTTTCCACCACGCTCACTCGAACCTCCACCAAAATCAAATCCATAATCCCAGTGTTGATTTCACCAAAAATACCACTGATTCCATTATTACCCTTTTTACCGCTTCAAACAACCTCATTTTTCTACAGACAAATACCCAAATAAAGAATTGAGCATGCTAATCGGCACCGAAGACAGACATCACCCTAGCTGACTTAAAAACTTTTGAGCACGATGAGTTTCCTACCCTAACTTGACCTTGATGGCAAAGTTGATTTTCAAGCGGGGAGTATTAATACGTATGTGCAAGTCAACTTGATAGAAGGAGCCACATGCGAGTAAGGAAGGCACAACGACTAATGCAGGCCAAACTCGCAACCATAAATGATACAAGTCCTTTATTTACTAGTCTTTGTATTTCCATTAAGTAGGTCTTGATATTGGAACAAATAGTATGTATCTATGAAAATCATAAAATAAGAGCATGAATCCCCACGCTTCAATAAAAATGCACAAAATATACTTCTCTATGCCACCAAACAGGCAAACATCATTTTTAAATCAATTAAATGAGGGAAACTAATGAACTAGGTAAACTGACAAGTAGCTTATCATTAAAATCAACTGAAAATACTTCACCAATGCAGAAGATGGGTGCCTAGAAGTTTAAATACTATATAAGCCTATGACCACGCGGCACATTACACCTATGAGATCACAATAAAAAATCAGCAAAAATCACAGGTAAAACAACTTCAACTTAAAAATCAAAACTCAAAGGAATGAAGAAAGCATATGGCATGAAAACACAAACCGGACACGTCGACCCTCCGGCGAAGCCGCTGCAGAACCATCTTGGCCTCCAACATCCTCCCCTTGCTTACAAGCCACCTCGGCGACTCCGGCAAGAAGAATATCGTTAACACCAAATACACCAACGAAGGCACGGAGAGAACTCCGAGCATCACTCTCCAGTTCGGATTCGCAAGAAGAGAGATCGAAAATACCAAGCAGTACGATAAGAACATTCCACCCGAACCACTAAACTGCGGGAGCGTATTCAGCTGCCCCCTTATCTCCGGCGGCGATGTCTCGGAGATATACACTGGTATAAGTGTGACAGCCAAGCCAATACCGAACCCATCAATGAGTCTGGCCAGGAGGAGGATGTAGACATTTGGAGACCACAACATCACCAGGCCACTTAAGAAATAGAGGATGGAAGAGAGGATTAGCATGGGTCGCCGGCCACACCAATCTGAAACAGGTCCAGAGAATGTGGTGATGATAGTAGCTCCAATAAGAGACATGGCAACAATTAATCCTTCAATAGTAGGCTCTGTCTGCAGCTTAAATTCCCTTTTAATATAGATAAGAGCTCCTGAAGGATATGAAAGAAGAGATTAAACGTAAAAAAAATCTGTTTTAAGATGTTTTCAACACAAGTATAGAGTATACCTGCAATGGTGGCATTGTCCCAGCCCTGCAACAAGTTGCCTATGCTGGCGGCTATGGCGATAAAAACAGCTCCGTCCATCTTGCCGTCGGGGAATGGATCTGGCAGTCACGAGTAAGAACAATCTGCAATCAAAGCACCATTCTGATGTTATCAGGAAAAAAAGGAAAAACGAAGAATTAGAAATTAAATTTCATCGTGAAAAATTAAGAGTCAATCGGCAGAAGAATCATCAAAGATCCTCGAAGAATCGAATTCATTCAAAAATACAGAATCCACTTGCGCTTCGAGGAAAGATGCCGTCACTCGAAAGCAAAAAGGAAAAGCGACAAAAAATTGTCGCCGGATACGAACTATATATAAAGCCCAACCTGTAAGCGACGCCTGTAAAACTCTTTCTCTACCGGCCTCCGCCGTCAGGACCACGATACAAAGCAAAATACGAGCAATGATAATCTCGGATCGAAATTAATCAAGATAGCACATATCCGATTGGAGAATGGAAGCAAAGCTAGATTCAACTGGAAAGATTTTCAGAAACATATAAAAGACCCAGAGATCTCCTCGATCATATTAGCTGTACGCCCTCGGAACTTGGAGATTGGCAGAGATCGTGAGACCCATCTTTTTCCGTACCTACCTTTCCGACTCCTTTTCACTGGAATCTTCAGTTTTTACCACGGGAAAGAGACAAGTTGGGCAACAAAATCACCAAGAACGCACAAAAATAGCAGTAATCTATCTGTGAAATCTTCAAAAAGAAATACAACAGTGAGCGAACTCCATTTCAAAGCTCCAGCGAAATCCCTGATCGTCCTCAGATCGTCGGAATCCCTGGAGAAGCCTCCTACCAATCCCCAAATCCTTCAAGCCCGCACCCGGAAGAAGAAAACGAAACCCAAGATTAGAGAGAGACGATGGAGAGGAGCGGGAGATATGGACCGGAGAATTAGCGAGAAAGAGGGGGCAATTTCCTAATTTTAAAAAATAAATTTTGCTATTAAGGAAAATAAAATATATTCTTCTCTTAATCATTTCCTAATTTAAGAAATAAAAAAGTCAATTGTTATAAGCACACCAATTTTGACTATCCGCACACCAATTTCTATGAGTTATTACGCGCCTTTTGAAAATACATCTTGTACATGCATTTTTAGGAAAAGTGTTCAACACTAAAATTCTAGATCTCGTCGAGATCTACAACTTTCGTGTTGAACATTTTTCCAAAAAATGCATGTACAAGATGTATTTTCAAAAATTTGCTATAGTTGCGATCAGGGCGACAATACGTCTTTAAGTGTGTTTAGAGTTTAGTCTAAAGGGCGTGGAAAACCTGTTTGGTGATCGCGCGCGATCATTTTCGATCGCCCATTACCCGGTCCTAATAATTTCGCACATTTTGCAAGGATCTGCTTCCGGGACTCGAGCCCGTGAGAAATAATTATGAGAAAATTTAGATATTATATTTTATTCACTATTTTAAGTTTTAATCATTAAAATATTTAATTGAAAATAAGAAATGTGAACCTATAATATTACGTAATAGTACTGGTGGGCTTTGTCTTTATTAAAAGAATTATAATATAACTCCATATTTTTAGAATTAGAAATGATCATTTATTTTTAAAATTTCTTTTTTGAAGTCAAAACAATTAATTCATGTAAATAACATTATACTTGATAGTATTTAAAGATGTGAAAATTTTCTTTCTTTGATAATTTATTTTTTAGTTAACTTCATTAAAAAAATGTTACTATATTGTTGACTGATAAATCTGACAATAGAAGAAAGACTAAAATATTTGTTGAAGTTATTAGTAAAAGTCTTTGTGTTTAGAGTTTCGTCTCACATCATAATTTTAATTTTAATAAACTTTAATTGCCCAATATACTGCTCTTTTGAGTGATGAATAAATTGCACACAATATTTCTGTTCTTCCATTTCAACAGATCGACCGACTAATGAAATATTAAGCTACTTATTTTCTTAATCTATTAAAGTTAGAGAATTTTGCCTAAATTTATTAAGTATAAGATAGTTGAATTATACTTAACTAGAAAGCAAAAGCTTGTGGTGGTTTCTTGCTCATTTAAATCCTTTGGTCTCTTCCTTAGAGTTTGATTGGATCTTACTCACACTTTTTTAGAGACAATGAGAGAAAGATGGTTGTTTTGATTGAAGAGGTAAGTTGAGAACGATATCGCTTACTTCAAACATTAAAAAAAAATCTCACTTTTGAATAGATAAAATGCACGAGAAGATTTATATTTATTACAGTCTCGTTAATTTTGTATGATGGCTAAAACGAATGATATATTGGTAATCATATTTCAAGTTTACGTATAGATAATACATTAGAAGATTGAACTGAAGAAAAATACGAAAAATTTGGATAAATGTGCAGAAATTAAACAAATATAACGTAATTAGAATTACTTTTTTTTTTCTATTTTATGTAAAATTCTTTTTAATATATGCATTTTCATTGACCCTAATATCACCCTTTGAAATAGAACTCACCTTTAGAGTTAGATCTAGTCATTGTGCTTTAAATATAACCATTGGATATCTTTCTAGCCCTAATTAGATCATTTTAACCATAGGATATTGATTAACCTTTGTTGATCTAATTATTTTATATCTCAACCTACTTTTTAAATATTTTAATTTATGTCTAATTGATGCATGCTTATAAATTAAATCAAGTAAATTATATGATAATGCCAAGATATAAGTTTTTTCAATGTGTATAATAATGTATTACGTTGTGTTTTATCTTTAGATTACTATTATTTTACTTAATTTTATAGTTTTTTATGTATTTGCGGTTCAACTCGGATCAAATTGGTTGGACCGATCGGATGTTCAACCTTTTTGTTCATCCCGTTCGTTGTTCGGTCCAATTCTGAGAAACCAGCATCAATTGTTAAATCCTTTCGAGGTATTTTCAACGAGCTCGTTAACCTTGGAGTGAAAAATCGTAATTTTCAAATTTATAGTATCTAGTTTCATCGACTTCCTAATGTTCGATTTTCAAAACATTCATAAATATTTCAAAGTCACTTAGCAAAACGTGAAGCTTATTTTCAAATATTTTAGGCTTATGTTTCGTGTGGTCGTGAAAACGGTGGTTTTGAACTGTCTTTCTAAACGCCCAACCTTGCCTAAGAAAAGTCATCACTTTTATGTTCCAAACAACTTTTTTATTTGGCGGCAGTCATATTCATTGTCATGCCGAATGTTGGCTCCAAAATTGTCACCAGCACTTCACACTCAGCAAACACTCTGGGGATTGAGAGAGCGAGATCGAGAACCGCAAACAGCTACTTACTAACCCGCTGGATGAGGTGAACAAAGCACGGAAAAAACGGATGCTGCTAGCAACGGTGGACACCAGATTGGCCCGCAGTGACGAATGCCTCTCTTGCTGCGGGCTTTTGATACAACAAGGATCTATTACAGGATATTACAAGAGCGCTGAAAAATAGAAGGCAACCGAATGACCGACAGAGGTCCTGGAAAGAGTCTGCGGGCACTCTGAGGAAGAGCTTCTGAGACCGGCAGAGCCTGGACTAAAGAAGATGCTCTCTGAAATGCGATGCAGATACGCCTTGGAATCCGCCTGGACTTCTGAGACCGGCAGAGATGGTACTAGCCGAGGCTATAGAATTTGGGTTAACGCCGAACATATATTTTAAGGTGATGAGTTTTGTCCAAACTTATCGAAGCAAAAATGCCGCATCAAACAGAGCCATAAGAGACAAAGCTCTAAGATATCTCCTTATTTAAGCAAAATATTTATTTCATTTAGTTATTGAGTAGATAATCTTATTGAATCAAGACACCGCTCTTTCTAATACTAAAGAAGATGCTTGAATTATTTTTATAACATATATTTCTCCACTTGCTATTGATGTCCTTTGCCAAAAAAAATTCCTTATTAAAATCCCAAGGTCAAGGACTAGGCTTAGAGGTGGATGTAGAATTAGGCTTCATTTGGCGTAGCGTTTAGAGGCGGCCTTTGCGGCAAACGCCGCCGCAAGACGGGTAACCGGCGGTGGCGTTTGTCGCGTCTCCTCCCACCGTGCCCTGCGAAATGGAGCAAAACGCTCCATTTCGAGCCCCACCTCCTCCCCTCCGGTCCCAACCGGCGTCTCCACCCGCCGCTTGCTCCCGCCACCGCCGAATCAAACGAAGCCTTACAGAACCACCCAAGTCCTCCGCGAGAGAATTTTCTGTACGTGTAACATTCCTAAAGGATGGTACGGGACAGTATTTTTAGTTGAAATTGCAACTGTAATTGTATTCATAGTTATATTTACAGTCGTAAAAACATATGTAATATACAACTGTAACTGTATTTAAAAAAATCACTTTTTAATAACATATACATATGAGATCTTAAAATGATCATAAAAATAATTAAATTAATATTCTATAATTTATTTTTTAAAAACACTGTATTTTGGCCTACAAATACAATAAGCGCACTATCATTTAGGTATGTCATGCGTACCTAAGTATTTTCCAGTCCTCCGCACCTTTCTAGTTACTTTCAGCTTATCATTTTGAGCCTATTTTGTGTCTTTCTGGTTACCTTCGTCTTATCATTTTGAGCCTCTTTGGGTGGGACGGTTGCGGATGGAGATGGAGCTGCTGAAGATAAAACAGTATTCTTGATCAGATGATCAGCACCTGATTCCAAATAAAAGCTATTCAACATTTAAAAACTTACGTTTGCATTGCAACGAAAAAAAATGCTCAAACAAACAGAGCCAAAAGTTAATACCGATATTCTTGATTGTAACTTGCTTCTATGATTTGTGTCATACTCATTAGTCAGTTTCAGCCTACACTTCTAGATATTAATGCATTATATTGCGCCTTAAGACTATGATTATCCAAGAACTTGTCGTCTTAAGGCGAAAAAAGAATATTAAAAAATGGTGAAAATTTTGGGTAATTAATAGTAAAAATAAAATGGCATTGTTATTGCACCACACTTTTGGTTATCTGTACTTTTAGCTATCTGTACTTTTGGCTATCCACACTTTTGACTATCAGCATTTTTTGGTATCCACACTTTTGGCTATCCGTGAGCATGTATTTCAAAAATAGCTAGATAAATCATAGTACTCCCTAAAAAAGAAAACCATAAACATAAACATAGTAGATAAATCATGAATGCTTAGCTTCATGGCCTCTAATTTGTTTGCCCCTAGTCACACGATAAGTCCCAGGCTCAGGAGTGGTTGAGGCGAAATTGCATTGGCGGGAAGTATCGACATCAACACATGTTCGCCATTACAGTAGTTTGACCAAAGGAGGAAACGAGGTATAAGAGAACAAGTCGTGTCTGGGTTCTTTTGCACCATTGCATATCCATCGTCGGTTCTCAGGATAATGGAGGAGACCGGGAATTAGGGTTGGGTTCAGGGGATATGATACATGTAGTGAATTCCTTCAGTCTTTCTTCAACGAGGAAGACAATGATTCCTCTTATTTTGGGCGGTTTTGAGAATGGGTATGACCTTAAGATCGAGTCAGGGCCTCTCCTTATCATTCTCCAGCACATAGCCTTGATCTTCTAGTTGTTATTGATGTCAGCTTCGCTTCAGGGCTTCCCCTCTCTCTGCTTACCCTATTTATCAATGCCTTCACATCTGGTTAGCAGTGTGATTGGGCAAGATTGATTTACTGAGTTTAGCCGAACGCTCTGCTTCCCGGCATGATCTCACAGGGAAGAAGAAGACCATTGGTAAGAGTGCGAATATGAAAAAAAACAACTTTAAGAAATCATGATTTTGAGTGCTAATAGCCAAATAAAATTCAAATTCGGGTGGCAATAAAACGGGTATATCTTCATCTCTGTCTCGTTCATTGAAACGGTAACTGGAAAACAAAGAAACTACGCTCCCTCTATGAATCAGCTCCACCTTCAGTTCCAGATTCTGACTTTTAATGATAAAGCTCTCATGGGCTCGCCGGAAACTCCCTCTTCTCTCCCAGCTCCTCCCCCCTCTCTCTTATTTCAACGAAGCCTTCGCCGGAGCACCGGCCGAAGCTCCCCCCTATCCGGCGAGGAGTACCTCCCTAGATCACATTTGCGATCTATCCGAAGCCATGAAGTCCTCTTCGAAATTCTCGGAAGCGCAGAAGATTCACGCGCAACTCATCTGCACAGGTTTCTGCTCCTCCGTCTTCCTCCAGAACACTCTCCTCCACTCTTACTTCCGCCTCGGCGCCGTACGCGATGCACGCCTTCTCTTTGAAACTATTTCTTCTGCAAATACAATTTCCTGCAACATTATGATAACTGGACTATCCAAATCCGAGCATTTGGAAGAAGCGCGCCAGGTATTTGACAAAATGCCAGTTAGAGATTCTGCTTCATGGAACTCTCTCATGTCTGGTTATTTCTGTCACGGAATGTCGGGAGAGACGATTGAGATATTTACTTCAATGATCTGCGAAGCACACGAAATTCTTGATATTTTCTCTTTTACAGTCGCCATGAAAGCCGCCGGCTCTCTTCAACGCTACGAATTGGCTCTGCAGCTTCATGGTTTGGCAGAAAAATTGGGGCTTGGGGGAGACGTTCAAATCAAACGGTCGCTAATTGACATGCATATCAAGTGCGGATCAACTTATATGGCTGCAAAAATATTCGAACGGATGGAAAGCCCGGATATTTTCTGCTGGAACAGCATGATCCTGGGCTACTTCAAATTGCATGGAGTAGAACGCGCACTCGCGCTGTTCGACAATATGCCTGAAAGAGATATCGTCTCATGGAACACGATGATTTCGATTCTCTCACAGCAAGGTCGCTGCCTGGAAACAATTTCCATGATTGCATCCATGCAATATGAAGGCGTCGAGCTTACCTCAACTACCTACACATGCGGTTTGACCGTCTGCTCGCAGATCTCCCATTTGGATTGGGGGAGGCATCTGCACGCACGTGTTATGAAGTCGGAAAAACGCATCGACGTATTCGTCGGCAGTGCATTGGTCGATGTGTATGCAAAATGTGGCGACTTGGATTCTGCGAGGCGAACTTTCGACTCCCTGCCCGCCCACAATACTGTTTCATGGACTTCTCTCATCGGCGGATATGCTCAGCTCGGTAATGTCGAAGAAGCCGCCGAGTTGTTCAGCAGAATGAGAAGAAAACAGATATCCTTTGACAAATTCACTCTGTCAACAGTCATAAGTTCTTGCTACAATGGTGGAGATCCAGATGAGCATCTTGGTTGCCAGTTACACTGTCTCTGTCTCAAAACTGGATATGCTCCATCAACTCCAGTTTCAAATGCTCTGCTGACATTCTATGCTAAATGTGGAAGAACTGAGAGCTCTGAATCCGTCTTCCACGCAATGGCTTCTAAAGACGTAGTATCGTGGACGAGCATGATCACCGCGTATGCTCAATCCGGCGCCGTCAACAGAGCTCGTGAATACTTCGATTCGACGCCGAGGAGGAATGTTGTAACTTGGAACGCGATATTTGGGGCTTACGTGCTGAATGGGGAGGAGGAAGAGGCTCTCAAGCTATTCCTTGTGATGTTAAGAGAGGATGATGTGAGGCCAGACTGGGTCACATTTGTGAGGCTTTTGAGTGCAGCTGCTGACCTGGGAGCATTAAAACTCGGCACTCAAGTCATTTCTCATACTATGAAATCTGGGCACAATGATTCCAGCACCTCCATTTCCAACGGTATTATCACAATGTACTCCAAGTGCGGGGCGATTAAAGACGCCCGACGAGCCTTCGATTCGATAGCGGGGAAGGATCGGGTTTCCTGGAACGCGATGATTTCCTCGTATTCTCAGCACGGTCTGGGGGCGGAGGCGGTGGAGACCTTCGAGAAAATGCTGCTCGGGAGGGTTGAGCCGGATTATATCAGCTACGTGGCGGTGCTTTCAGGTTGCGGTCACTCGGGGCTGGTGTCGGAGGGGAAATCCCTCTTCGAACAAATGACTCGAATTCACGGGATTGTCCCGCGGACGGAGCATTTCGCGTGCATGGTCGACCTTCTCGGCCGAGCCGGGTTGCTCGAAGAGGCGAAGGGGGTGATAGAAAGCATGCCCATCCAGCCTACTGCAGAGGTTGGGGAGCTCTTCTCGGAGCTTGCAGGCTTCATAATAATACCGAGCTCGCAGATTTCGCAGCCAAGAATCAACTTGAGATGGATTCGAGCGATTCGGGGAGCTACATTCTGCTGGCGAAATTGTATGCTGATGCCGGTGACTTGGGAATTCAGCGGGAGTGAGGAAACTTATGAAGGAGAGAGGAATAAGGAAGAAGCCCGGGTGCAGCTGGATAGAGATTGAGAACAGGATTCATGTCTTCGTTGCTGATGATTTGAACCACCCACAGATTAATGATGTTTTGAGAGTTCTGGGAGAGCTGATTGAGAGGATCAGAGCAGTTGGTTATGTGAATCGGGACAGCTTGCACAGATCCAAAAGACATCACAGTGAGAAGCTTGCGGTGGCTTTTGGGCTGATGATGAATCCGGCATGGATGCCGATCCATGTTATGAAGAATCTCCGGATCTGCGGGGACTGCCACGATGTGATAAAGTTGATATCTTTGGTCTGTGAGCGGGAGTTTGTTGTGAGGGATGCGATTCGATTTCATCATTTTAAGGATGGGTCGTGCTCTTGCTGCGAGTACTGGTGATGGAAGGTTAGTAGATTTTGGCAGAAATTTTTTTCTTCGAATGCATCTTTCGGGTCCGATGCATATTTTTAAACCCAAAAATACCATTTTTTAGATCGTCAATGACAGAAAATTATCATTTTGTAGCAGGAGTTTTAAAAAAAAAACTGCCCTTTTATGAATTGTGTTCCTTTCCCAAGCTCCTGAGGGGTGGTTGAGATCCTAACCTGGACTCCTAAAGATCCCTGAGACTCTGTTCTTTTCCCCTATAATAGAGGAGAGCACCCTAATGACTAAATTACTCAAATGCCCCTAAGTGGTAAATTTTCTAGGACTCCGAAAGATCACTGAAGATAACTAGGAGATGCTTTGAGAGCCATTGCTAGTCATGAGGAGGGAGCGCATCTTCGCCATGGGACTGCGCATACGTAACAATCTTCTCCTTTGAATCTAAATAATGCTTTGAAATAGCCTTTGTTTTGATGTTGCTAATGAAAACATTTGAAATGAGGCTTTTGATTTCCAAGTAATTATTGTGTAGTAAAAACTTCCTCTCCTGTTTATCTCATCTCTCCCATCGCCGACTCACTCACGTTTATCTCATCTCTCCCATTGCCGATTCGAAGGAACCCACCCTCCTTGTAGAGGAATAAGTAGTTGAGAAGATATTGATCTAATGTGGTGGAGAGACAGACTTCTTTGTTGCCGGAATATTGATATAGTTATTATGAACCTTTGGCAGAGATTGTGAAAGATAGTTATGAAACTTAGGGTTCAACCTTCTTCGTCCCCTCGTGCTCTGAGAGAAATTGGAGTACATATTTTGTTTATTCGCTCTTTAAGGAGAAGCAAGATTCAGCTGCAATGAGCTCATAACTTAGTCTACTGACTCAAAGCTAGAGTTTGTCCGATGACATGGAAAGCGCGATATACGTCCTAAATTAGAAAATAGTGTGTCATCAACGCATAGATTAGTTAGTAATGTTATTAGTCAATTACTTGATATTTACTTAATTGGTTACAATAATGACAATTAATAAAGACACATAATTAGCATGAGAAATAAAGGAATGACTCTTTTCTTAATTAGTTGCAATAAATGACATCTAATAAGGACATTTAATTAATTAATTGGTGTTAATTGAAGATAATTAATTAACATTTAAATACCTTTTGTAATTAATTAATTAATGAACTTGGGCATGTTTGTTTGGGCTTTTTTTCTCCATTGTGCTTTTGAAAAAACACCAACACTGTTTTTTTGCCCGTTTGGTCTCCAAAACGACCGTTGTTATCACGATGATGCAGTTTTTAGATTTAGCAGCAAGATGTCATTATTTCTAACACATTAAAAATATGCTCTGTGATCTTAAAGCCGAGAAGAATCTTCATCTAAAACAGCTCATAATTGCTTGGAGTTTAACAACAATAATTTCCGTGCTCATCTGAAATTTTATATGAAATTCTGCACAGAATTTGAACTTACATAATTGCTGCTAGCCTCTACATCTCATCTGTCGATCAATTTTCTCTCTTTCCGCGCAATTCTGAAACTGGAAACTATCAGTGTACTTGTTCTTCTCCCAGTGCTTGCTTTCTTGCTCCTCAATCTCTCGTGCTCATCCTCAGACTATTCCGCATGGTCCTCCCCCCAAGCCCGAGCCCCACATTTCCGATATTTCCCTTCCGCATCATCGCCACGAATTCTCCATAGTCGATCCGACCATCCTACGATGAAACAAGAACGAACAATCATTAGAAGACATAAAGTCATACGCAGAGGGATTTGATGAGAGCGCGATGAGCTCACATTATCCTGATCAACTTCCTTGATAATATCCTCGATGAAAACATCGGTGATGTTGTGCTCTTTGCAGGCCTGTTGCAGCTCGTCCACGGTGATGTAGCCGCTCCTGTCCTTGTCAAAGTATGAAAATGCCGCTGCCAAATGCTCTTCGCGCTCCAGCTTATTGTGGTGAACGGTGGCAGCAATGAACTCCCCATAATCGATTGTGCCGCTGTTGTCAACATCCGCCTGAAGTGCTTCTTGTTAGCTTAAATAGACAGAAATACTAAAACATATTTTAAAACCACCGTTGTTAAAGAAGCACTGGAAGAGTAGAGCAGTAAATTAAACCCTAAACAATGAAAAAGGGAATGATCAAACCACTAGATTCTAGTAGGAATGGGTTCGACGTTTGGGGTTGATGAGGAAAATGAAGTGGAAGGCTTTAATATCGACTCACCGCGTCCATCAGATCACGGATCTCTGTATCTTTTAATGTTGAGCCGCATCTTCTGAGACCAGCCTTCAGCTCATCAAATGTAATTGCTCCGCTGTTGTCTGTGTCCATCGCCATAAACATTTCTTTCAATCCAGCAATTTCCTCTTCTGAGAGGCTTTCTGCTATAACCTGGAAAAACAGTTCGCATAATAAACTGAAAATCTATGTTTGAAATTATTATGATACTAGAGTCTGAAAACTGCTTGATTAACTACACTCACTCGCAGGGCCATCTTTTTCAATTTATTCATTGCTGAGAACTGCTTGAGACGGGACAAGACGGCAGGATCTAGAGCTCGGTCAGGAGCAACTCCATTCTCACAAATCCATGGATGACCTGAGCAACAAATCCATTCTCAAACATCACAAATAATTTTATAGAGATAACATTCCCTTTGAGCAAATCAATCATTTCGCTTTATTTTGAGTTTGTTTTTTTCCCATCTTTTTCAGTTTTTTCACAGTTATCACACGTACTGAGCAAGCAGCTTCAATTTTGATGCCTAAATTCCTGAAGCGGATTACTGTGTAGGTTAGCCTTGACATTTCGCATAGATCAACGATATCTGGATGCAACAAAAAATAGTATTTTTTCGTGCATGCATGAAGTAATTAAAAAAACAGACTTTTGGAATTGATGTCTTTTTATCCTATGCTCATTGTGGAGCTAGCAGTTCATTAATAGCTGCATCATCATCATTCGTAATTCAGTAGCATCAATTTCTTAAATAGTATAAGGTGAGAAACGAAAGGAGAGCATTTTTATGAATTCCAGACCGAAAATGGTTAAAAGTAAAACTTACATAGAACTTGATGGGCAGTCAGTCGATCCCGAGGTCGAGAGCAGAGCATTTTCCTGATAAGATCCTTAGCGCTATCAGATATCAAGGGCCACGGCTCAGAATCAAAATCGATATGGCCCTTGAGAACAGCATCAAATATCCCTTGCTGTGTTTCTGTGAAAAGATAGTAAATAAATGCTTCAGTTTCAGGCAATTGATAATCATATAAATGTTTCAGAGTCATACCAGCCCAGAAAGGCGGGACTCCGCTCAACAAAATATACAGTATGACGCCGGCTGTCCAGACATCAGCTTCTGGACCATAGTGTTTGCACAACACCTCAGGAGCTACATAGTATGGGCTCCCAACCCACATCAGTAAACATATGAGCTACTGTTAGTAGATTACAAAATATGATGAGCTACATTGTTG
>JAWHQI010002256.1:22500-40866 GCA_033032865.1 Dactylorhiza incarnata | reverse complement strand
AAATAAGACTCAACGATGCTTGACCGAATTAGTTCCAATCTTGTGCCATATACGACAACGGGTGTTACCTGTCTGAAATCACCTTCCATAATAAGAACTTTCCCACCAAACGGCTTGTCTATTTCTAGCACATCTCGCAATGTACGATCGAGAATTTCGAAAGTTTTTTTGTGAGCCATTGGTGCCTCGTCCCAAATAATTGCACATGCAAGCTCGACTAATTTACGCATATCGGATTGTTTACTGAAACCGCAATTTATTACATTTTGAGTTTAATCGGTATTTTGAACCGGGAGTGAGCAGTGCAGCCACCTGGAAGTAAATTTGCTGCTATTCCGGAAGTTGCAGTCGCAATCACAATACGACCTTCATTACGAAAAGTTGCTAATATGGATCGGTAGAGAAAAGTTTTACCGGTTCCACCGGGACCGTCAACGAAGAAAATACCTCTGTTTCCTTCTCTTATGCACGTGCATATAATGTTGTATGTTGTTTGTTGTCCATGATTTAGGAATGCTGTTGAGTTTAAATCCACTGGTGATATTGGAATTGATAGTTCGTTGTCAATCAAACCTGGCAAGTCAACTGAGTATTGTATGCCATTGCTTAATCTTGGCAAGTCGAAATCTTTTGTGCTCTTGTTATACTGCTCGAAGATAATATTTAGATCGCAAAGTAATCTGTTAACTAAAAAATCATTATTTGTTGTGCTTGTGCTGCCATAATCCTCGATCATTGCTGTGTGGTTTTCATCCCACAGGGTTCTTACCCCAGTTGGCTGACAATACAACAATATTGTTGCGAATAATCTCCGAAGTGCTGACGGCATTCTGAAATTTCTAGCTTCCGATAGGCATTCTCGGATGCTATTATCTTCTTCAAGCAACCCTTGTAGCTCAGCAGCTTCTTTGAATGTGGTACAACGATGACCATTGACAGTGTATAGGTAACCAAATGATGTTGGTGCTGGGATGTGATTAAGTAGAAGATGTAAGTAGAAGAGCTCACCCTCGGTTGGTGATACAGCGTATATGCGACCAACAACCAATCGATTCCGAGCTCTTTTTATCCATTTTTTCGAAGGTATTAGCCATCGATAGTGCTTTGCAAAATCCACATATAAGTATTGTTCTGCTTCAAGTCCCGCATTGTAAATTTTGAAAATCTATGTTAACATAGTTCGCGAGTTACGTTCATTAGCTAGCACATTTTCAATAGACTGATTTGCCTGAAACCGTACTTGATGCTGATTTGGCAAATGTATTTGTAATCTCACGACTAAAGGATATGTTTGGTACATATGATATTTGAACAATTTCCATGAAGCCTCAGGCGGGCAAATCCATCGACCGTCCACGTATTTACTAACTTCGTCGTAGTTCTGACCCGATCTCACCTCGAACGCAACCCAATCTGGACCCTTGTAAACATACTTGTATAAGTATTTTATGCTCTTAATGCTACTACATATTTCCACATTTATGTGACAGTCATATTTAAGAAGAAGCCATGAGTTGTACGGAACAACCCACCCATTATCAACCACCAAATTCTCATCATGCCTCAAAGTTATTATCCTGTCATCATCTCGGCGGCGGTAAAGTGGGTATGAGTCAATTCCATGCGTTGTGCATTCAGAGAAAGGTTTTGGGAAACCTTTTTTGCACACATTATTTTTCATGCATTGCGCGTTTGGCCGCAATCTTCCGCACGGTCCGTGAATCATACGTTTAAGTAACGCACTGTACAATTCGAGTTCTACGGATTGTATTGGTATTTCTGCTCTTACGACGCAGTCATAATCGTCTGGACTGTTCAACTTATCATGCTCATTGAAAATAAAGAGCTTGTGTGCATGCGGTAGTCCACGTTTTGAAATTCAACCACGTGGACGTGTGCGACAACCCTACCGAGGACCCCTTTATTGAAAACATCATCTTTTAAACATTCTAGCTTTGCATGAAAAATTCTAGAGATTAAATCTGGTCGATCTTGAGGCGTTGGTCCATTTGAAAGCTCAGCAGTTATCTCTGGCCATGACGGATTGCACGTCATTGTTAGGAAAATATCTGGCTTACCGTTATTACGCACAACTGCCATAGCATCCTGATACCTTTGATACATATCTCTAGGGCTTCCAATAAAAGACGATGGTAAGATTGTTCTACGTCCCACATTACCTGTAAAGAGTTAACATGCACATTTATAATTTAAGCCATGCAGATTATTTTGCAACATCTATGTAGTATAAATATACCTGCATCATGTTCGCCGCTATCTAAGCAATCTTGTAAACCCTGATAAACCTCAGCCCTAATGTCACTCTGGTGTGACCGAATCCAGCGAAGTTTCTGTGTTTCGATTTTAATGTACATGTCAACAATGTATTGTTGTAGCAAACGCCCAGCATGGTGTAGTATGGACGGTGTCTCTTCGCGTTGCTGCATGCATGAAGGCTATTAGCAATTACTTGCAAGTTATTGAATGCATATAATCTGTGTTATAAATTCTAACCAACCTGTAACATGTATGAGTAGTAGTCGCAACAGCTTGTTCGATCTGCACAGCCAATTAGTTCGTCTCCTTGCCAGCCGTATGATCCTTGCGGTAGTAGCAATGGGTATTGTAAAGGGTCGTAGTAACCGGAGTACTCCTTTATTGTTAATAGCATGCCTGAAGTTGTTTCAATGATAATGTCTCTATCATTGGCTTCCATAAAGTCATCAACACCCACCAATATCGCTGCAACTTGTGATGCCGTTGGGAGTGAGTATTGACGCTCAAATGATGGCTTTTCTTTAATTAATAATGTACATTGTTGAAGGTTCGGATGTTTTGCATGTTGTCTTAATGTTTGTACGAAAGGGTTTACCGCATTTAGTATTGAGGAGATCTTTTCAAGCATCGGTATATGGAGTCCGGGGCTTTCTTGCAACCTATTCTCCAATTCGTGTTCTGTGTCGTAAATGAACATTTGCAAGTAACGCGGGCGTGCACCATGTTCTGGTAGGAGAGAACCAATTTCATGATAAATTGCACCATGCGCTCTAAAAGTGTAGATACCCTGATTAAATGCTGGCATATTGTCATCAAATGTTACTCCCATGGATGTGAAGGAAAAAACATGGTTGTAAGCACATATATTCTGTCTAAAATTGCGTGCTTCAGTAGTTTGAGAAGTGTATAGTTCTATTAGCTCTGGGGGTGCTGGAATATTTGGTAGATCAATCGAACCTCCTTTGCAGCATAGAGTAGTTGTTTCTGTGTGAAAAAGCTTAGCATGACAATGTGGGCAAATAGTAGGGGGACGTAGTTTAACTGCAGGCACATTATTTGCCGGGTAACAATTTCTCGCTGAGAAATGAGTTGTGGTTCTTCGAATAGTATTGTTGCCTGTACATTAAAATGTAGAGGTTATTATGCAAAGACCATGTGTAGAAGTTCTTAGTGACAGTTTTACAATTTCATAATGGAGAATACCTTGAATTCTTGACAATCTCACGGGCCTCTCTATATTGGCTGTATTTGGTGGTGTTGTTGAACTGGTTAATTGACCTTCGGGATACATTGAAGTGTCAGTCAACTCCATTATTTGATATTGCGCCGGAGCAGTTCGTTGTTCTTGAAGACGTGTACTTCTTCGCTGAGTTTGTATATGATTGTGTGTTTGTCTTCCGCGGCGTCGATTATTTGTAGGTGTGTATCCTGTTTGTTGTTGCGTATTTTGATTGTCCTCTCTAGTATGTGTTGAAGTAGGCTTCCCCTCTTGGTTTTGTAACAGGTTGGAATTCTCAGTTTCCATTAATATCTGCGTCCGTCGAACTTCTCTTCTTCTTGCATTTGTTGCATTACGTCGGTCTTGAGTCGATGCATATATTCGTGGCCTTCCTCTTGGGCGATTTGTTTCACGTGTGTTGGCACCAAAAATGGTACCTCCAAAATTCACACACTAAGGGGGAAAAAGGAGAAGACTGCGAAGTACAGGTTACTAGGACAAAAGAGGCTGGGCAAAAGGAAAAACGATCACAGGGCTGCGATCACTGAAAAATGAGACCGCTTACACAGGTTGTAAGCCGGAGCCTCGGAACCAAAAGTCCCTTTTCTGGTACCCCTACCCCTCTATTTATAGACGAAGGAGTTGCCCAGACGGGCAGAACTGAAAACTACGGGCTGCCCGGGATACAAGGGCAAAATAGTAAAAAACAAGGAAAAACACTCTGATCGCCCATCTCTGACGATCTCGCTTTGCTTCGGATGCTTGGAACTTAGAAGAATCTGGCAGCAAGCAGCTTGAGACCTGGAGCGATCACCAAAGTAGAGACCGCATGAGACCGCAAGAGACCATAATCTTGCCTTGCAAGGAAGAGGTCGCGGATTTTCCGGTCAAACATAATCCCCGCACATTTTTAAGTTGCTCTGAAACTTCAAAATGTAAACTTTGACCGCTGAGACCGCGACTGCCATAAATGCGGCTTGGGCTATAAATAGCACCTCAGATCTCCAGTTTCCAAGATACAGAGAAAAATCAGAGCCTTGACCGATCATCATTTATTGAGATCGCACAAAGAAAACTTTTCCAGAATGGATGCTTTGGACATGATGAAGCTATCAGCGCAATCTCGACAATCTCCGAGGTCTGCATCAAAAACAAAGAAAATTATTTCGAAGAAGACCGCGGATTCTGGCAAGGAAAAACCTGCTAAGGGTTCAATGAGAAAAAGAAATTCTGCTCCGGATGACATTGTCGATCTGACGATCACAAAGGCTTCCACTGAAATAGCCCCGGTAGTGACGAGCCAACCAGCAGGACCTTCTGGTAAGACCGCCTCTACAGAGTCGATCAAGGCTGCTTTGCAACAGCAAAGTCTTTCAGCTGAAAAACTTAGAAACCGGATCGCCGATCTGGAGAGAACCGCGGAGAAGGAGGAGATCGTCAAGAGATCGAAAGCAACTGTCGGTCAGGAAGTGACCGCCGAGGATATTTCTCTTCAAGATTATCTTTCAGACAACAATCCTGCTGTGAATGTAAGTAACCAAATTACTACTCTTAACTTTACTTTTACTTAGTGATAATTGTAAGTTACCATGTAAAAATTTAAAATTACAGTCAATGGATCCTTTCGAAGTCGAACGAGTTCGGATTCTTGCTGAAGAAAAAGCTGCTGAAGAAGAGAAGAAAAAGGAAGAGGAGAAGGAAGAAAAAAGAAAAGAAGAAGAAAAGAAAAAGAAAGAGAAAGAGGAGAAGGAGGAGATCGCCCGGCTCACAGCGATCGCTGAGAGAAAAAGGATGGAAGAGAAGGAAGAAGAAGAGAGGGAGAAAAAGAAAAGGCCGAGGAGATCGCCAGGCTCGCGGCGATCGCTGAGGATAAGAGAATAGAAGAGGAAAAAGCAGAAGAGGAGAGGAAGAGGCGGGAAGAGATCGCCAGGGAAGAAAAAGAGAGGAACGCAAAGGAGGCGATCTCCTTAGCCATCGAAAAAGATAAGAAAGAAAAGGACGGGGCTTTAGCCGCAGGAAGAAAAAGGAGCGAGAAGAAAAAGAAGATCGCTAAGAAGGAAACCATCAGAGAAGAGAAGAAAGATGAGATCGAGGTGTCGAGCGATCGCGGCAACTTCTTTCATGAAATGGGTGAGGAAACAGATTCTGGGGTAGCAGATCGTGCAGCTGCGCTGGAGGCGATCAAGACTGGTAAGGCGAAAATGATCGCGAGATCGATTGACTCACTTCCCAAACTCGCTTTTCGACCTACATCCCCTAAGAAACGACCTGAGGTCATCATCATTGAGACGGATGATATCCTTGTTAGCAATGCCGAATTAAAAAGGAGGAGAAAAGAAGGAGAGCGGTCACAGAAAAAACAATTAGAAAGAATCGACCTAGAGCGCTTAAGGGGTTCTGACCGCCTTTTGTTGACCGCCAATACTGCGGTCTCAAAAGATGTCGAGAAGAATTTACTTGACTGCGGTCTTGCAACTCCGTCAAGTATTTTCCTTGTAAAACTCTTTCCTTCTGAAAATTATCTTCTGATTTTTGACCTTTTCCCTTCTGATCACAGATGATCATGCGAACTCAGTTTCTGAAGAAGGCGAAATACCAAGAAAAATCTTGATCCCTTCAGAGTTCGCTGATCTTTTCAGGCCAATGATTGAAGACATGAGGGTTATGCGAGATCGCGAGCGCTTGATGGAGGATCCCCTTCGGATCCAGACCGCAAACTTTGAAACAAAGGAAAAACAACTTCTTGCAGACTTTGGAGTTAAAGAAAAACAGATTCGAGGTGAATACGAAGAAAAACTTCGAAAAGTAGAAAAAGACGCAGAATACTACAGGGGAAAGGCCGCTGCACTTTCAACTGAGAACGCAGCCCTTCGGGGTGGTCCTCAGATGTCTATGAAGGCGGGATCGTCCAGCGGTCACCAAGACAGGAGATCGGCAGACATCGTGGTGATTCCTATGGAACAGGTAGACCGGGAGATGTCTAGAATCCACAGGGCTGCCATGGTGGCCAATCACAGCTTGGCATCTGCTTGGACTGCGGTCAACGAAATGCAGGATGTGGCAGCTTTCGTTGGAAGAAAAAGGGAGCAGCAAAAATGAGACCGCATTTTATTATTTTCATCTTTAGCGATCTCTCAAACAATATTATCTCCTCCTGGTTTTGTAATATATTTTTGGTGCTGTACTATGATGCTGTAATATATACTTACTCTGCGATCTCTTAAATTTGTTTGAATTTATGCTCTGCGATCTGTGAATGAATTTGGTTAGCTTTTGGCGGTCTGAGTTATTTGCAGGGCGATCTTGAGAAATGCAATCATTACTCAATCAACCTTTACTTTCTATAAATAGTTGCTTTTCGGATCACTGTTCTATTCTTCTTGCTTTCTCTTTAAACTATTAACTCCAGCGATCTCATAAAATGGTGTCCGCACGTTCAAAAGCTGCTGAGGTTTTCTTGGATTCCGATCACAAATATGGTCACATCTCGGAGAAGGAATTTTCTTCTTTTATTGAGACGTACAAGATTGATGACAGTATTACGATCAGAATTCCATTTGAGGGAGAGGACTTGAATTCTGGGGATGAAGGCAGATATATCATCCCAATCGATCATTTTGTTTACGGTCTCCAGATTCCCATTCCTTGGGAAATTCTGGAAGTGATGGAATATTATGGTCTTGTGCTCGCTCAACTCCCACCGAACGCAATCGGTCTGATGAATGTCTTCATTAATTACCTGAGATCGGCAAGAATTAAATTCACCATGCCGATCTTCCGAGGGACCTTCTCTGTCAAAATACTAAAGGAAGGTCAGAAAAAGGAAGAATTCAAAGGTCTGATGTATTTTAGCTGCAATGGAATAAAAATTCTTAATCTTCCTAACAAGATTCCCCTTTGGACCGAGAGGTATCTGATTTTCGAGGGCGATCTCAGCGGTCTCCCCAGCCGACCTTCCCCGCGAGCAGAGCGGATTTTTAGGAAGGAGAAGTTTATTTCAAAAGAAGAGCTGGCGATTTTGAAGTGGCTTGCGGGCAAGCGCTTCGATCTGGTTCACTACCTGGCGATCTGGCCAGAGGTTTCTGCGGTCTCGCCTGAAGATAGTAAATAGAAAATCTTGCGATCTCCTGTAGTTTTTTTAAAAAATAACTTCATTCTTATTCTAACTGCTCTTCTTTATATATATACAGCTTCTTTCGTAATCCCGGATGTCGACCCTGTGACACCTAAGGGAGAAGTTCTGACTCAGAGAGAAAAACGATTACGCCAAGATCGCCAGAGGAAAGAGAAGGAGATCGCGGTGGAGGGCGATCTTGAGGAGGGACCCTTTCCCTTACTGGGTTTTGCAAAGAGAGTGAAAGATACCAAGGGAAAAGCTTTATTAAGGTGGAGTGAGACCGGCAAGTCTTTGAAGGTGTCAACCGATCTCCCTTTCTGGGGTGGTAGATTTACGAACCAGGCTTTTGCGGTCACCTCTGCCCTTTATGGGAGAAAAAACGCAAATGAAGCTTTGAGGATCGGGATCGATGATCTTCCTGATGTATGCGCTCAGGTGACCGCCCGAAGCACAGTTTTAAATCACCACATGGGGCGATCTCTTCGCGCATCTCTCGAACATGCAGAACGCCTGCAAGATCGTTTTGACGTAAGTATCAAAAGACGCGATCTCAAACGTATTTGTTTTACCTTGACCGTTTTCGATCTGACTCATCTTTTTCCTTCAGAATTTTAAGAAGACCGCATATGACATCCACAACCCTGACTACCTCAAGTCTTTGTATACTCATGTTAGAGACGCGTCAAACAAGACCCTTGCTACTCTTCGAGAAAAAGGCGGTCTAACTGATGAATTCCGGGATGCAACCTTTGCTGATCTCTTTCCTGAGGTCGCAGAAATGATCGAGGAAGCAGAGAAGAAGAGGAAAGCCAAAGAATCGAAGACCGCAGAGAGTTCTGAGGATGAATCTGTTGAGATCGGCGGGAGTCCGGATACACGGGATCATGCTTCCCCTAGTGGAAGTATCTTTGAAGGTGAGGAGACGAGTTCGGCAGCGGCCTCGGATTCCGGATCAAAAGAGCCCGAAAGCGGCAGTGAATCTTCAGAAGAGTCAACTTCTTCATCAGAGGAGCGGTCTCCCCACAAGAAAAAACAAAAGGAATAGTTCTTATTTCCAGGAAACATGATGTAATTATCGGTCACAGACCGCACTTTAATACTGTAATAATTTCTGAGATGAATAGAAATGTTGCTTTGTTCAAGAATCTCTATCTGTATTATTTATGCTGTGTTATTGGGATGAATCGATCACAATATATATTGCATGCGGTCACGCTTTTATGAAAACAAACTCATCATTCGATCTCTAATCAATAGTTGAAAAAGATTTAAAAATAATAATTCCTTATTGAAAACCCTAAACCCTTGAAAAAAGAATCTGAGCCCTGTATTGGATAGTGCTGCGATCTCAGTATAGTCAGATCGTCAATGAAGAATTTTAATGAACCAAACCAGATTTATATATCAACACATTCGGTCACAAATCATACAGACCGCATCTTCAAGAGTTAGTTAAAATACAATTCGAACTCAATACTTTTATTACGATCTCAATTTACTCAGTCCGCCGTGAACTGTAAATAGTCCAGGTTTAATGAACTTCCTGACAGTTTTGAAGGCTGATTTGGATGGAAAATATCTTGATGAATTCCCAGGCCATTATTCAATAGTTGTCCGCGATCTCTTAAAACCTGAATTAATTCTGACTTCCTTCGGAATTTCCAGATCTGCGACCACCTTTATTCAGTTCCTGAAGAAGATTAGGCCACCGTTCATAAAAAGTATAGAACACCTTCTGAAGAAAGATAGAACATCCGGTCTCAAAAAACTTCTGATCGCTCGATCTTGATGTTTAAGAGACGAAGCCTTGTGAGAAAAAGAAAAAGAAACAGGCGGTCTAAAAACTTTTGACCGCCCGATCTAGAGAATAATAACCAGGGCAGGTGTGGTCATGCCGATTTTAGGCTATACCGACATTGCTTTCCCTGATGGATTGTTGGGTTTTACTTCCCCAATCATGCTTTTAATGAATAATCGAGAGTTACAGAACAAAATGATCAGTGGGGCAGGTGTGGTCATGCCGATGAGGCTTATACCGACATTGCTTTCCCCGAAGATCATTGAGACCGTAACAATGTCCTTTCTAATGCATGACAGAGCTGAGCCAGCCACCCAGCCCTTCTTGCTAAGGTGTGCCAGATGTCAGCTAGGACCCAGCATCCTAAACTTTCACCGCTCGAGCTTGGCGAGCCACTGCTACACAGATTCGAAATCTCCCCGACATCTGTGGTCCTGGCAGAATTACACGTCAAGTTATCAAGCCGAGGGGAAAGAAGTAGGATCCGTCGATTAACTCATATCTTATCTTGCCGCTTAACCATTCATGCCATGATCGTTTTGGCCATATCTTCATGACTTAAAAAAGAAAGAAAAGGTGAGAAGAGGAGTGAGAAAACATGAATACGAACTTTTTAAGAAAAGAAGAGTTTGAGATCATCTCCACTCCAGGAGTGAGGCAATTCCTTGCCTTCATGATTTTGGAGGTGGTAGGCACCGTTTTTGAGCACCCTCTTTATTATGAATGGCCCTGCCCAGTTAGGATTAAGCTTCCCGACTGAACCAGCTCTTGCCGCAGCATCTACTTTCTTCAAGACCAAGTCTCCAGCAACAAATTCCTTGGTTCTTACGTTTTTATCAAATAGTTTGGCCATTCTTCTTTTTACCTCTTCTTGTCGAATAGTTGCCGTATCCCTCAATTCCTCAATCAAGTCGAGGCTACATTTTAACTCCTCATCATTTTCTTCCATCCAATCAATTTGGTTTTGTTGTGCTAGTAATACTCTCGGACTTTTTACCTCGAACTCTACTGGAATAAGAGCTTCGGATCCATGTGATAATTTGAAAGGAGTCTCTCCAGTAGCAGAACTTGGAGTTGTTCTCAAGGCCCATAAGACCGAAGGTAGCTGTTCCGCCCAATTACCTTTAAGATTTTCCACTTTTTTCTTCAAAAGATTTATAATAAGCTTGTTAGCAGCCTCTACTTGCCCGTTGCTTCTAGGATGATGTACAGAGGCGAAGCGTAGCTCGATTCCAATTTGATCACAGAAACTAATGAGAGTTGAATTATTAAATTGAGAGCCATTATCAGTAATGATTGCCATTGGAATTCCATGCCGACATGTTACTTCTCCCCAAATGAAATTCTTCACAACTTGGGTAGTAATTTTGGCTAATGCCTTTGCTTCTATCCACTTACTGAAATAGTCGATCATGACTATAATATACCGACGCTGACCACTTGCCATAGGAAAAGGCCCAATCAAATCCATTCCCCAAACCGCAAATGGCCACGGGGTTGCTATTGATTTGAGCTGCTGAGCTGGCTGATTTTGGAGTGGAGCAAACTTTTGGCATTTGACACATTTCCGGGCAAATTTCTCCGCATCTTTTCTCATTTGAGGCCAAAAATAACCCTGCCTTAGAATTCTCTTCTCCAAGGTTCTTGCTCCTGAGTGACTGCCGCACTCTCCTGCATGAACCTCTTGAAGGATTATTGGAACCTCCTCTTCCGAAACGCATCGTGCCAATGGAGAAAGGAAAGTTCTCCTGTAAAGTACTCCTGCAACGAGGTAATAGTTAGCCGCTTTTTGTTTAAATCTTTTCTTATCTTTTACCGTGGAATGGAGTTTCCCAGTTGAAAGAAAAAGAATAAAAGGATCCATCCAGGACGGATGCTGATCAATCTCCATGATCTCTCCTTCTTCTATTGCCGGACGAAACAATTCCGAGGTTGTTCCACCTGAGAGAAGACCAAACTTTGCTAATTCGTCTGCATCCGTATTTTCTCCTCTTGGGATATGCTCAATAGTAAAGCTTTTAGACTTTCCAACCTCAGCTTTTACCAAGGTTAGGTATTGCTTCAAAATGCTATCTCTAGTTTCAAAAGTTCCCTTTACTTGAGAAGCCATCACTAAGGAATCTGTTAGCACCCTGACATCATCGATTCCTAACTCTCTGGCAAATCTGAGTCCGGCTAACAAAGCCTCATACTCAGCTTGGTTATTTGTTACTTTGAAAAAGAATTTTAACGCTTGATCCAACCTCACTCCATTCGGGTTGATCAAGATAACTCCAGCTCCTGAAGAATTTCTTCCTGAAGCGCCATCCACAAAAATTGTCCATGCAAGGGGTGCTTTGCTTCCTTTTTCCGACTCAAGTTCTTTAGTGTCTGCTATGAAATCTGCCAAGACTTGGGCTTTGATTGCTACCCTTGGAACATAGGAAATTTCAAACTCACTGAGTTCTATCGCCCATTTGGCTAACCTTCCTGAATGCTCTGGTTTCTCTAAGACACCCTTCAACGGAAGATCAGTGACAACTTGAATTGAGTGAGCTTGAAAATATGGTCTTAACCTTCTTGCTGAGGTTACGAGCATTAAGGCCAGCTTTTCAAGGATGGGATAGCGAGTTTCCGCATTTTTCAAAATTCGACTTACATAATAAACCGGAAACTGCTTCTTTTTCTCTTCACGGACTAAAACAGAGCTTATGGCATCAGATCCAACTCCCATATAAAGAAAAAGGGGTTCTCCCTCTCGTGGGCTTTGGAGCAAAGGGGTTGAAGTCAATTGTTTCTTAAGTTGATTGAAGGCATCATCACACTCCTTTGTCCATTCAAATCTTCCTCCTCCCCGAAGAGTCTTAAAGAAAGGTGCGCTTTTGTCTCCCGATCGAGAAATGAAGCGACTCAAACCTGCCATTCTCCCTCCTAGCTGCTGAACTTCTTTAGAAGATTTGGGAGGCGGCATCTCTAGAATGGCTTTTACTTTGTCTGGATTTGGTTCTAGCCCTCCTGAGGTGAGAAGATGACCAAGAAATTTTCCTTTACTAGCTCCAAACACACATTTCAAAGGATTTAACCTCATGTTAAAATTTCTAAGGGTTGAAAACGTTTCGGTTAAATCGCTGAGATGAGAGGAAAATGATTTGCTTTTTATCAAAAGATCGTCAACGTAGACTTCAAGGTTTCTTCCTTTTTGATTTTTGAAAACCGTATCCATCATCTTCTGATAAGTTGCTCCAGCGTTTTTCAGCCCAAAAGGCATCACTACATAACAGAAACAACCGTCATCTGTGATGAATGAGGTATGAGGGATGTCGGGCTTATGCATTTTAATTTGATGATAACCAGAAAACGCATCTAAAAAACTCATAAAAGAGTATCCAACCGCCGAGTCAACTAAGGAATCTATTCGAGGCAGAGGGTAGCAATCTTTCGGGCAAGCTTTATTAAGTTTGGTAAAATCCACACACATCCTCCATTTCCCCCCTGGCTTTTTAACCATTACAACATTCGAAACCCATGCAGGATATTGAATTGGTTGGATGAACTTCGCCTTCAGGAGTTTTTCCACCTCTCCACGGATAGGCTGAGCTAGAGTGGTGGCAGCGGATCTCTTTCTCTGCTGAATTGGAGCGAAGCTAGGATCGATGTTGAGATGATGGCAAGCGACATCAGGATCCACTCCTGGCATGTCCTCTGCCGACCAGGCAAAGATATCTAGATTTTGAAGAAGGCAAGAGATGAGCTGACCCTTGTCAGCTTCAGATAATTCAGCGTTGATGGAGAGACACTTGCTCCCATCTTCCTCACTGATTGGGATTGCCTAAGTCACTTGGGCAGGTTCCAAGTGAGCTCCATCTCTTGTATCTTCTTCAGCTTCCTCCGCAGCTTGGATTTGTTCGGGAAATTCAAGCGACTCGGCCATCATAACTTCCTGAGGGGGAGAAGATACGATCATATTAACCGTCTTTACATAGCATTCTCTGGCTTTCCTCGGGTCGCTTCTGATTCGATGTTGTTTGCCATTCAGAGCAAACTTCACCACTTGATGATAAGTGGAGACGATGGCTTGATACCCATTCAAGAAGGGTCTCCCAAAGATTGCGTTGTAGCTACTAGGAGCATCAACGACTATGAACTTCACCAGCCTCACTATTCCTCCCAAGATCACAGAAAGAGTAACGAAGTCCTTCAACTTCCTTCTTCTCTCCTGAAAAACCGTAAAGAGGTCCTTCAGTTGATAGGAGGGGTTTGCCTGTCTTCAATGCTTCGAAGGCCGGTTTGAAGAGCACATTAACTGAACTTCCTGTGTCTATTAGGAATCTTCTCTACTGTGTAATTCTCTATCACAGCTTTGATAACAACTGCGTCATCGAAGGGATTTGCGGTCTGAGGAAGATCTTCATCTCCAAATGTGACAGTCCCTCGGATCGGGGCTGAAGAGGTAGCTGCGACCTCTGATTGATAAACTCTCTTCAGACTCGCTTTCCTTGAAGACTCGGGGCCTGCTCCCCCATGGATGCAAAAAAGTTTGCCTAAGGCACCTTCATCATCAGCATCAATGCATTCACTTGGAAAGCCAATGTTGCCCAGATGGCCAACATCATCTACCTCCTCGCATTCCCAATGAACCTCTGCCACTTCCTTAGCTTTAGAAGTTGAGGTTTTGGCAGGATCACTCTTCTGAATAACGTCAGAAATCTTTCCCTCCTTCAGAAGCTTCTCCAGGAACAAACGGAGGGCTCTACAGTTCTCTGTCAAGTGGCCTCTTTCCCTATGATATTCACAGTAGAGGGCCGGATTTCTCGTTTTCGGATCTGAGTTTAACGGAGCCGGTCTTCTGAAAAAAGGTTGCTTCTGAACAGTCTGAAGCACCTCGCTCATTGGAACCCCAAAGTCTGTGAAAGACTCTTGGGATTCATTGTAAAGAGACGGGATGGGCAGAAGAGGAGGTTGGGCGTATTGAATCTGGTGGACTGGAGTAGCTTGCGGAGCAGAAGCGACGGGGTTTTGAAAAAATGAACTTTGAAGAGGGAAAGAAGATGGGTTACCTCGGTTTGAGTGGTGGTTGCGATAACCTTTACCTCTCGGAGCTGGAGGCGGAAGATCCTGTCGAGGCTTCGAAGAAGACGGAGCCGGATAGAATCCTGCAGAACCTTTTTGGGCTCCTCTGTTGGTCAGATTGTTTACATAGTTTGGGTTGTTGATTTCCCCTTCTATGAAACGATTAGCTACGCTAATTAGCTCCTGATAGGAGCTAGGATCCTTGGTGGTGACTTCGAACTTCAGAGGGCCCTCCTGCAGGCCGCTGATCAGAGCCACCATATAGAGCTCAGGATCCATATCCCGGATCCCTAGAATCTCTTTCTGGAAACGATCAACAAAATGGGCAACAGTCTCATTGCCCCCTTGCTGGATCTTGAAGAGGGTCGCAGGACCACTCTTCCTCTTCTTCGCGGTGGCAAACCTCAGTAAAAGCTCTTCCCTAAGAACAGCAAAATTCGGGATGGACTGATTGGGGAGCTTGTAGAACCATTCCCTAGCTGCCCCATCAAAGGTGGTGACCATCAATTTACACCTCACCCCATCTGAGATGGTCCTAAGAGCCACAGCAGACTCGAAGGCCTGTAGATGAGACATCGGATCGCTTTCCCCTGAAAAAATGGGAAGACAAGGCTCCCTAAACCCATGGGGAATTGGGTCTCGACGAATCTCGTCGGTAAAAGGAGAAGGCTCCCCGAATTGAGAAGGGCCGGGAGGAGCAAGACAAGAAGCAGGAGGAGCTTGGGGGTAAGCAAACTCCTCTTCGAAATTCAGAGTTTGGGCCGGAGGTCCCTGGGCTGCAGCTTGGAAGGTATGACGACGAGCAGTGAACTCCTCATGCTGAGATCGCTGAGGAGCTGCAGGCTGGAGACTGGGGTGATCGCGCGGATGACCGCTCGCCATGTGATCAGGGGTGGCGACCTGCGGAGGCGGAGGAAGAACTCTCTGAGAGATCGCGGCCAGAACCTGGTTCATGGCCTCAATCTGCTTCGCGGACTCCTGCTGAGTCCGGACAGCTTCTTGGCGGTCTCGGGCGGCCTCCTGCTGAGATCGCGCGATCTCCTGCTGGATGGAGGCGGCGTCCTGCCGAGCTCGAGCGGCCTCGCGAAGAGCTTGCTCCACACGGAGCTCGAAGCGACGCTCCAGCGCTTCTAAGGAATTATGATCGGAAGGAAGACCGCTAGGAGACCGCACAGGACGACCTCTGCGACGCTCAGCCATCTTGAAAGTCCAAGAACCTCACCTGACACTTCGAATCTGAAGGTCGCGTGTTCGTTCTGTTGGCACCAAAAATGGTACCTCCAAAATTCACACACTAAGGGGGAAAAAGGAGAAGACTGCGAAGTACAGGTTACTAGGACAAAAGAGGCTGGGCAAAAGGAAAAACGATCACAGGGCTGCGATCACTGAAAAATGAGACCGCTTACACAGGTTGTAAGCCGGAGCCTCGGAACCAAAAGTCCCTTTTCTGGTACCCCTACTCCCTCTATTTATAGACGAAGGAGTTGCCCAGACGGGCAGAACTGAAAACTACGGGCTGCCCGGGATACAAGGGCAAAATAGTAAAAAACAAGGAAAAACACTCTGATCGCCCATCTCTGACGATCTCGCTTTGCTTCGGATGCTTGGAACTTAGAAGAATCTGGCAGCAAGCAGCTTGAGACCTGGAGCGATCACCAAAGTAGAGACCGCATGAGACCGCAAGAGACCATAATCTTGCCTTGCAAGGAAGAGGTCGCGGATTTTCCGGTCAAACAACGTGGTAAGTCGATGGTGTTTGTGTCTCCGCGCTCTATTACTTGATGTTTTTTGTATTTATTTTTTAAATGTTTATAAATATGAAGAAAAAATTATCTTGCATAAAGGTTATTACCTGGCGGGAATGTAGGCATGTTTACTGGTTGTTGTTGTGTATGGTGACCCTCTTCTCCATTACTTGTTGGATTGGTTGGTTCATCTTGAGATTGTAACTGGGCGGAAGTTGTTATTTCCATTAGCGCTTGCGTTCGTCGGGCTTCTCTTCTTCTTGCATTTGTTGCTGTTCGCCGGTCCTGAGTTGATGCATATGTTCGTGGCTGTCCTCTTGGGCGATATATTTCACGCAGCAAGCTGCTTATGTTTGTCTCACCAGCTTCGGCTTGGTGTGCCGCGCGATGATCACGAAGCTCACGTCTTCTTACAGCACGTGCTTGTAGTTGGGCCCTACTTGGCATCTATAACCGCAAGACATCAAATGACGTACAGATATTAATATGCATTGCAGTGCAGATTTCTGATTTTTTGGCTAAATATATCTAATTAATCTAAGTACATATATTCAAAGTTAATTTCACGCAAATCCTACTGCTTATGGAGAGCTAAAATTATAAATAGACAGGTGTAGAGTTGCACGGATGGAGCCATACCTCAATTTTCCTTCTGCAAAAGTTGTTGATCTCAGCAAACTTAGCTAGATGATGTATCTGCAACAAATTAATGGCATTAACCAAGAATGATTTAGTCCATTCATTATGTTATAAAAATTGGATTGCATTAGTAAAAAAACCCTAAAGATTCTATTAGAAAACCTTAACATGCAACACCTAGAAAAGTTGGGTACCTAAATTTTCAGCAAAAGTTGATGATCTTTCCAAGTTTAGCTAGAAGATGGCTCTGCAACAAATTAATGACATTAACAATGAATGATTTAGTCAAAACATTATGTTAGAAAACCTGGAAAGCATTAGTCGAAATAATCATAAACATTATGTTAGAGAAGTTCAACATGCAACACCTAGATTAAATTAACAACCATAAGTTTATAACTCTGATTCCGCCCCAAAAATAACTCAGAAAATTATCGGTCAAGTTTTCATCCCCTACTCTGAAGTTGAACTCGCAAAAATCTGAGCAGCTGGAAACCCAAATTAATGGCGTTCAGCTCTTGTAATAAGTGGTGACCAACATCCCAATAGAAAGGAAAAAGAGCAAAGATTTGGGTAATTCATTTAACATCAACACTCGATAAAGAGAAGCTTTAAAGTTCACTTCCAATAGCTGAATTGTGGCATTTAACATCAACACTCGATAATATAACCCTAGCAGAAATGTGCATCAAGAATAATTATAACATGTTTACAAACCATGTAATCATGTTCTGAAAATCCTAACATGGTCTAATCATGCTGGAAGAAGAATGTATCCAGAATATAATAGCAGCAGATAATTAAACTGAAATGAACATGTTATTTCCTAACATAATTCTTCTATTTCAGGCTTTATGTAATTTAAGTTTCACATGTTTGTTGGTTAATTGGTAATTTCCAAACTTAAGGGAAATTGGTAATTAGCAGCTGTGTTTATGGCAAACTGAAATCAAATGTTATGAGGTAATTTTTCCAATATCAACAGGTAATTAGCAGGTTTCATTCTCAATTTTTTCTGCTCTGATAAATAGGAACAACCCATAGAAAGTCCAACAATAACTGAAATCAGATCTGGTCAGAAATCATAAGGCCTTGGATCTGGGCAGAAAACATACACAATGAAATATAATTAAACATATAACTGGACGATAATAAGCTAACAATTACCTGCAGTGTTCATACATTTGCCTAAGGACATATAATGGTAGTGGATGTATGAAAGTGCGAAAAAAAACTAAAGCACAAATATGCCGGAGACATAGAAAGTAGGAAGTGGAGGAAAACATGAAAATCAGTAGGTATACCGAAAAGGAAGTGGGAAAAAACATCTGAAATCATCAGTGAAGAATGAAATCATCAGTAAACATTAGAGATTAGAGATCTGTAATAGTACTGAAAAAACATCAGTGTTACCTGCAATATCATTTTCAGATCTGAAAATTGATAGGAGGAATAGAAGAGGTAGAGCATAGAGCAGCGACTGGCAGTGGCACCGGCGTCGGGCGACGCACGGAGAGTAGAC
>JAWHQI010002256.1:12500-15000 GCA_033032865.1 Dactylorhiza incarnata | reverse complement strand
ATATATAAGTATATTATAAGCATATATATATATATATATATATTTATACATATATATATACAAATATACATATATATATACATATATATATACATATATACATATATATATACATATATATACATATACGAGCAGTCGTGCACGGGGGACCCCGTGCGGGGGGGCAACATTGGTCGGGGGGGCGATATTGGTCGTGGGGGCGACATTGGTCGTGGGGGCGACATTGGTCAGGTGGCGACATTGGTCGTGGGCGGCGACATTGATCGCCGGGGCGACATTGGTCGTGGGCGGCGACATTGATCGTCGGGGAGACATTGATTGTGTGCGGCGACATTGATCATGGGCGGCGTCATTGATCATTGGGGGGGTCATTCGGCGTGGGTGTCGACAATAGCAGGGGGCGGCGAAATTATGCATGGGCGGCGACAATCGGCGGGGGCAGCGACAATCGGCAGGGGCGAAGGCGGGGGCGAAGACATTCTGTAAGGGCGAAGACATTCGGCGAGGGCGAAGACATTCGGCGGTGGCAAAGCCATTCGGTGGGGGCGACGACCTTAGGCGGGGGCGGTGACAATCGGCAGCATTCGGCGAGAGCGGCGGCATTCGAGGGGCGACGACTGTCGACATCATTCGACGGATGGGGGGAGGGGGGCGGGTCTTCATATGTAGAACAAACCACTTTGGATAAACTAAACATATATTACCCGCAACAAAACTACAACTTTGTAGAGTATATCAAAAATAAGTTGAGAACTTAAGATTGATGATTGAAATAATTAGGAGAACATAAATACTATTCCAAGGACAATGATATAATACACATCTCTTAAAGTAATAATCAAAACTACTATTTCAGAAACAAAAATAAAAACAGGACAACCAAACAAAGATAAAAACTCTTGATCCAAAAAATATTGTATCGAAAAAAGTTTAATTTCAAGTTTTTTGTCTCAACTTTCATATAGTTTGTGTCTGTACTTTTCAACTGTGTTTTTTTTGTAATTATGCACTCTTGATTGCACATTTTATTCTTAGAAAACAAAACATTTAATGCAACATTAGGTAAAATCAAATTAAATCATTGTTTTGAATAAGTGATGTTATTAATTTTGTTTAATAAAAGAGAGAAAGAATATAATGTTTACCAAAGAAACTATACAACATAATCTGTAGAAGATTCACAACCAAAAACATGTGGATTTATTTACATCTCAAAGGAAGGGAGAATTTTTGATCCTCTGGACAGTTCCGAAGCATTCCATACGTTTGATTATGCATAGCCTAGACAAAAACTATTCGAGTGGCGGACGCAGCTCTCTGCGCCCCAACAACCATCATGTGAGCTTCCGCTTCTTCACTGGTAAGGAGGAGTGAGTGGTCAGAAGCTTTTATCGCATACTGTAAAAAGGCAAAAATTTAGAATGTTGGGTGTGAATTGGACGTATCAACTTGAAAGCAGCATGACAATTTATATACCTAGACAGCTAAGCTGGACATTGGAGACTGCAATGGGGAGAGGGTTCTTCAAAGTTCCGCAATCCCATTCTCCAGATATTGCTTCACCATTTCCGATTGTAAATGCTCCAAAATTGTGCCTTTAACTTGACGCTACAGTGAAAACTTTGGCAAATAAAAATTATCTCGATGAAACCTTCAACAAAAACATAAATTCTCTCATTGAAACTTTCAAAAAAAAAAATCAACTCACCGAAACTTCCAACAAAACTGAAATATATATTATCCAATACACAATCACATGCTCCATATGCAAGCAAAAAATTCCTGAAATCATGAATGATCTTGCAAGCATACAAAATGTTATATTTATTCTTGTAAGAAGTTTCATTTTCTTCCAACCACATGAATTATATATGTACATAAATATTAGAAAATTAAAGTATAAGTTCAAGGAAACAAAAACTCACTTCAATGAGCTTCTTCCCTCTCCCTTCCCCTGAGCTAATTTTAAAAAAAAACTAACTTCATACAGAGAAATGTAAAGCATTAACCACTGTTTATTAACAAATAATAATCGCTTCACCTGTCTAAGGTCCAGCACAGGTTGGAGAGAAAATTGCACGTTGTGTGAAAACTTGAGTGAATCAGTAGGGTCTCTCTAGCATTTCTTTAAGAAGCAGTTGCTATGAAATCAAAGGCCGAAGAGAACAGTTCAGTCCCTGCACAGGTAAAAAAATGGAGCAAGAAAATCGAGACGACTTTCCTGAACAGAAATGGAAAAATGGATCTCAAAACAGATTGGAATGAAATGAAAAAAATTAGTAGAGAACCTGAAGGAAGCTTTGAGAGAGCTCGAGGAACAATGGCAGCCACGATGTATGAGGACCTCTTGAGGAGGTGATGCTCTGCGAGGCTCTATGGAGGTGGTGATGCTCTGAGGAGGAGCTGTGGCTTTTGACTGCGGGTGTCTGCCGAGAGAGGAGGAGGTTGCTGCTTTCGGCGGGACAGAGGAGTAGACGTGTGGGAGGTAAGTTACCGTGAG
>JAWHQI010002256.1:0-7500 GCA_033032865.1 Dactylorhiza incarnata | reverse complement strand
ACCTGAAAACCAGAAACCCTACTCTCTACTGTGAGTATCACAGAGATAGGGGTCATTTGACAGAGGATTGTAGAGCTCTCCGCCTATTTTTAGAGAAACTATTAAAGGAGGGAAAGCTCCGCGATCTCATTCAAAAGAATGACTCTGCCAAAGCTTCAACCTCCAAGGCCAAGGAGGTAGCAGAAGTTCACTGGGAGTGCGAAGAAGTAGATGATGTTGGCTATCTGGGCAACATCGGTTTTCCCAGCGAATGCGTGGACGCTAATGATGAGGGTGCCTTGGGCAACCTTTTCTGCATCCATGGGGGTGCAGGACCGGAGTCCTCGAGAAAGGCAAGTCTGAAGAGAGTTTACCAGTCAGAGGTTGCTGCTACCTCTTCGGCTCCGGTTCGAGGGACGGTCACTTTTGGAGATGAAGATCTTCCTCAGACCGCGAATCCCTTTGATGATGCAGTCGTCATCAAAGCTGTAATCGAAAATTATACGGTGGAAAAAATTCTAATAGATACGGGGAGCTCAGTCAATGTGCTTTTCAAGCCTGCCTTTGAGGCATTAAAAACAGGTAAAACCCTCCAATCAACTGAAGGACCCCTTTATGGTTTTTCAGGAGAAAAAAAAGAAGTTGAAGGACTCGTCACCCTCTCCGTGATTCTTGGAGGAATAGTGAGGCTGGTCAAATTTATAGTCGTTGATGCTCCCAGTAGCTACAACGCAATTTTCGGGAGACCCTTTCTGAACGGGTATCAAGCCATTGTCTCCACTTATCATCAAGCGGTGAAGTTCGCCTTGAATGGCAAACAACATCGAATCAGGAGCTACCCCAGGAAAGCTAGAGAATGCTATGTAAAGACGGTCAACATGATCGTGTCTTCTCCACCTCAGGAAGTTATGATGACTGAATCCATTGAAATTCCTGAACAAGTTCAAGTTGCAGAAGAAGTAGAGGATGTGAGAGATGGAGTTCGCTTGGAGCCTACCCAAGCAACTCAAGCTATTCAGATCAGCGAGGAAGATGAGAGCAAGAGCCTCTCCATCAACGCTGAATTATCTGAGGCTGACAAGAGTCAGCTCATCTCTTGTCTTCTGCAAAATTTAGATATCTTCACTTGGTCGACAGACGACATGCCTGGATTGGATCCAGATGTTGCTTGCCATCACCTCAACATCAGCCCAAACGTCATCCCAATCCAGCAGAAGAAGAGGACTGTTGCAACCACTCTGGCTCAGCCTATCCGTGAGGAAGTAGAGAAGCTCCTGAGGGCGAAGTTCATCCAACCGATCCAATATCCTGAGTGGGTGTCAAACGTTGTAATGGTAACAAAGCCAGGTGGAAAGTGGAGGATGTGTGTCGATTTTACCAAACTCAATAAAGCTTGCCCCAAGGATTGCTATCCCTTGCCTCAAATAGATTCCTTAGTGGATTCTGCGGTAGGTTATTCTTTTATGAGTTTTTAGATGCTTTTTCAGGTTATCATCAAATCAAGATGCATAAACCAGATATACCACATACCTCGTTTATCACGAATGATGGTTGTTTCTGTTATCTCGTGATGCCTTTTGGACTGAAAAATGTCGGAGAAACTTATCAAAAAATGATGGATACAGTTTTTAAGAGTCAAAAGGCATGAAACCTTGAGGTATATGTCGATGACCTCTTGGTAAAAAGCAAATCCTTTTCCTCTCATCTTAAAGACCTCTCGGAAACTTTTGCAACCCTACGAACTTTCAATATGAGGTTGAATCCGTTGAAGTGTGTTTTCGGAGCAAACAAAGGTAAATTTTTGGGTCATCTCCTCACTCCAGAAGGGTTAGAACCCAATCCAGACAAGGTGAAAGCTATTTTGGAAATGCCTCCTCCCAAGACCCCCAAAGAGGTTCAACAGTTGGGAGGGAGAATGGCAGGCTTGAGTCGATTCATCTACTGGTCAGGGGATAAAAGTTCACCATTCTTTAAGACCCTCCGGGGAGGAGCCAGGTTTGAATGGACTCAAGAGTGTGATGATGCTTTCAATCAGCTTAAAAAGCAGTTGACTTCAATTCCTCTACTCCAAAGCCCGCGAGGAGGGGAAGATCTTTTTCTATATTTGGGAGTTGGCGCCGATGCTATAAGCTCTGTTTTGGTCCGAGAGGAGAAAAAGAAACAATTTCCAGTTTACTATGTAAGTCGAATTCTGAAGAATGCGAAGACTCGCTACCCGATCCTAGAGAAGCTAGCTTTGATGCTCGTAATTTCAGCAAGAAGGCTAAGACCGTACTTTCAAGCTCATTCGATTTTAGTCATCACTGACCTCCCATTAAAAAATGTCTTGGAAAAGCCAGAACATTCAGGGAGGCTGGCAAAGTGGGCAATAGAGCTTAGTGAATTTGATATATCCTATGTTCCAAGGGTGGCGATCAAAGCTCAAGTTTTAGCAGACTTTATGGTGGATGCCAAAGAAGCTGAGTCTCAGAAGGAGGTCGGAGTACCCATTGCCTTGAAAATCTTCGTTGATGGAGCCTCAAGAAAAAATTCTTCCGGAGCAGGAGTTGTCTTAGTCAACCTAAATGGAGTAAGGTTGGATCAGGCGCTGAAGTTCTACTTTCAAGTAACAAATAATCAGGCGGAATATGAGGCTTTGCTAGCCGGTTTCAAGTTTGCTAGAGAGCTGGGAATTGATGATGTCAAAGTCTTCACAGATTCTTTGGTAATGGCTTCTCAAGTAAATGGATCTTTCGAAACAAGAGATAGTATTTTAAAGCAGTATCTAACTCTGGTAAAAATCGAGGTAGGGAAGTTCAAGAGCTTTACCATCGATCATATTCCAAGGGGTGAGAATGTAGAAGCAGATGAGTTGGCAAAGTTTGGACTTCCCTCGGGAGGAACAACTTCGGAACTGTTTCGCCCAGCAATTGAAGAAGGAGAGGTTATGGAGATTGATCAGCATCCGCCTTGGATGGATCCATTTGTTCATTATCTTTCGACTGGAAATTTCCATTCAGCAATAAAAGATAGAAAAAGGTTTAAGCGGAAAGCAGCTAACTATTATCTTGTTGCAGGAGTGCTTTATAGAAGAACTTTCCTATCACCATTAGCACGGTGTGTTTCGGAAGAATAGATTCCAGCGGTCCTCCAGGAAGTCCATTCTGGACAATGTGGAAGTCACTCTAGAGCTAGAACTTTAGAGAAAAGAATTCTGAGGCAAGGCTATTTTTGGCCCCAGATGAGGAAGGATGCGGAAAAATTTGCTAAGAAATGTGTAAAGTGCCAGAAGTTTGCTTCTCTCCAAAATCAGTCAGCTCAACAACTCAAGTCAATAGCAACTCCATGGCCGTTTGCAGTTTGGGGAATGGATTTGATCGGGCCTTTCCCTATGGCAAGTGGGCAACGGCGATATATTATAGTCATGATTGACTATTTTAGCAAATGGATAGAGGCAAAAGCATTGGCCAAAATTACCACTCAAGCCGTGAAAAACTTTATTTGGGGAGAAATAGTTTGTCGACACGGGATTCCAATGGCAATCATCACGGATAATGGTTCTCAGTTCAACAATTCAACTCTTATTAGTTTCTGCAAGCAAATTGGCATTGAGCTACGTTTCGCTTCCGTGCATCATCCTAGAAGCACTACCTTCCGTCTTGAAAAAGAAGGTAGAAAACGTTAGGGGCAACTGGGCAGAACAACTACCTTCCGTCTTGTGGGCCATGAGGACAACTCCGAGTTCTGCTACTGGGGAAACTCCGTTCAAATTATCACACAGTTCCGAAGCCCTTATTCCGGTGGAATTTGAAGTAAAAAGCCCAAGAGTATTATTGGCACAACAAAATCAAATTGATTGGATGGAAGGAAATGATGAAGAGTTAAAATGCAGCCTTGATTTAATTGAGGAATTGAGAGATACTGCAATCATCAGACAAGAAGAGGTAAAAAGAAGGATGGCAAGACTGTTTAATAAAAATGTAAGAACCAAAGAATTCGCTGTTAGAGATCTAGTCTTGAAGAAGGTAGATGCAGCAGCAAGAGCTGGTTCAGTTGGAAAGCTTAACCCAAATTGGGCAGGGTCGTTCGTGGTGAAGAATGTGATTAAAAATGGTGCTTACCATCTCCAAACTTATGAAGGAGAAGAGTTGCCTCATTCATGGAGCGGAGATGATCTCAAGCTTTTCTTCTCTTAAATGTTCCAATCTGATTCACTCATTCCTTATTTCTCACTTTTTCTTCTCTTAAACATCACGCAGGTATTATCAAAGCATTCGCAATGCAAGTGATGGATGACAGGTCTTAAAAATAAGTTGATTTTTGAAAAGCCAAAAACCTGTCAAGTGAGATATCGACGGGTCCTACTATCTTCCCCCTCGACTTGTTAGCTCGACGTGTAATCCTGCCAGGACCACAGATGTCGGGGAGATTTCGAATCTGTGTAGCAGTAGCTCGCCAAGCTCGAGCGGTGGAAGTTTAGGAGGTCTAGGTGGCTGGCTCAGCTCTGTCATGCATTGAAAAGGACATTGTTACAATCTTAATGATCTTTCAGGGAAAGCAATGTCGGTATAGCCTCCGCGGCATGACCACACCTGCCCTACCGATCATTTTGGTTTGTAACTCTCGAATACTCGTTGAAGCGTGGTTAGGTAAGGGGCGGCCAGGAACATCTATGACCGTCACCTGAACCTTAGATTGGCAAATTTGCAACAAACTCAGTGATCCTTTAAGAAAAGAAGTGTCGGTATAGCCTCCGCGGCATGACCACACCATCCCTTTGGGTCATTTTCAAGATCCATTTTTCTATTTTTACTATAAAGGTCTTATTCATTCCTTTGTATTGGGATCGGGCGGTCAGCAGTTCATGAGACCGCATGTTCTTCTTTCTTACAAAGAGCGATGTCGTGTATGATCGTCAGATGAAATTTTTTCAGGGTAATTGAGGTCGCTATTTGGGAATCTCCTATGCCAGCTTGATAGAGGTCGGCCCGGTCTCAGTAAGATCGAAATTCCGATATTCCCTGATTCCAAAGTTACATGGAATAATCATGATACTCTGTTTTCTCATCAAATGAAAGTTGGATTTTTTCTTCAAAAGAGGGGTCTGAATATAATGTGATCGCTGAACTGGAAATTCATGAAGAATTATTTCCTTTTTTCAAGTAATAACCTTGACTATCAAGGGATCGTCAGACGGATTTCCTGAAAGACATTTGAGCCCCGATCACCCAGAGTCTAATGTGTTCAAATCATCTTCTTGTAGTTTCCTTATATTGCGATCTATGTAATATGAGACCGCGTGACTATTGTGAATAAGTTGGTTATTTTCTGATCACAGTTAAGTTGCTGAATTTCTTTCAGTGATCTGGTTATCTCGAGATCGCAGAATAGTTGTTGTTTATGCAGAATCAGTTTTTCTGTCTTTGGTATTTTTTCCAAGAGATCGCTACTTGAAGTTCTTTAATGATTGATATAAAATTGTGATAAACTCAAGGCATTGAGATCGAATGCCGATTTTAAATTCAGAAGAACAAATAAATATATGCATCAAAAACAAACCTATTCACTTAGGCAAAATCCAACAGATATCAAATTTTTATATATATTCTGAAATGTCAATTACAACAAGACCGCTCGGTCTCCGAAAAGGAAAAAGGGAAATTACAATTCACTCTCTCTTTGATCTCTTCGAAGATCGCTCATCTGAAGAAGTGGAGTCAGTATCTGCAGAAGATTCCTCCAATTTACTAAGAGGAATTCTTGATCCAGAGCTGGAACCCGAGCTGGAATCCCGGCCTAGAGTGTAGCGGCTTCCGCTTTCTTCATCATCGATCACCACGTCTTCATCTTGACCCGCGGTCTCCTCAGCAAGATCCGCGGTCTCTTCAACAGTTGCAGATTGCTCTTCAATCCTCTGTGCCGCGTCAGGGAAGAGATCAGCAAATGTGATGTCCTTATACTCTTCAGTAAAACCACCTCGACCTCGAACCTCATTCAGCACTTGATCGGCGGTCTCTTTAATATGATGCATCATAGCCCTCTGAAAAGCTGGATTTTCAGGGTCATAAGCTGCATTTTCAGATTGCTGCAAAAGAGATATATGTTAGACCGCGCGATCATAGGTAACGCGTTCATGAAATTTAAGTAAAATTCTCACTTTTCTTTCTTCTTGCAAGGCAGTTATGGCGTCCAGAGCGCCGCGAAGAGACCGCCCCATATGGTGATTTAAGATCGCACCTCTAGCGGTCACCTGGGCACAGAGGTCGGGGAGGGCATCGGTCTCTATATTCAATATTTCGTTTGTATTCTTCCTCCCATACAGAGCCGAAGTGACCGCATATGCGTGACGGGTCACTTTTCCGCTCCATAAGGGAAGATCAGTGGACACCTTCACAGATCTTCCTTTGGCCGCCCATTTGAGGAGAGGTTTTCCTTTAATATCCTTCATTTTTCTTTTGAAACCGATCAATGGAAAATCTCGCTCGACGGTCTCAGAAGTGGTGCCAAACACATCGGCTTCGCGCTTCAGCCTCCTCTCCCGCTGAGTGAGAGTTTCCGCTGATGGGGTGATAGGGTCTTTTTCAGGGACCGCAAAGGTCGCTGAAAGTTGGAAGTTAGGGAAAATATACAAAAACCCTGAAAAGAAAATTACTTAAGATCGCAGGGAAGACTTACTTTCAGCTGGGGTGATCTCAGCAATCTCAGGCCAGATCGCTAGATAATGAACGAGATCGATCCTCTTGCTCGCCAAGAACGCCAGAATTTTTAACTCCTCGGTTGAGACTTGCCTTTATCTTCTTAAAGATATTGTCAGGTCGTGGAGATGGTAAACTTCTGAGACCGCCAAGGTCACCTTCGAAAACAAGAAATCTTTCTGTCCAGAAAGAGATTTTATTAGAAAGATTCAAGATCTTTATCCCTTCTGCTGAAAAGTACATCAGCCCTTTAAACTCGTCCTTTTTCTTGCCTTCCTTTAGAACTTTTGCAGTAAAGGTCGCACGGAACAGGTTTGTATATATATGTATAAATATATTAAGTATATAAATACATATATATATATATACAATATATATATACATATATATATACATATATACATACACTACTAGAAAATTGACTTTTAGCCACGCTCGTATTGCCCACGACCATTTTCCGTGGCAAATAGTCAAATTATCGTGGCTAAAAGTCTAAAATCGTGGCTAAAAGTCGTAGAAAAGGGTATTTGCCACAGAAAGAGCATGGCAAATACTTTTTTGCCACGCTCGTATTGGCCACGCCCATTTGCCACGGCAGTCCGTGGCTAAAAGTCTTTTGCCACGTATATATATATATATATATATATATATGTATATATATATATATGTATATATATATATATAAGTATATATATTAAGTATATATAAGTATATATATATAAGTATATATATATAAGTATATACATAAGTATATATATATGTATATAAATATAAGTATATTATAAGCATACATATATATATGTATATGTATATATATACAATATATATGTATATGTATATATATATA